>DWJN01004535.1:0-12311 GCA_018248895.1 Carystus phorcus
GATAATCGTGGTTTAGACCTTATTTTGTAATAAGGCGGGTTATGTTTGTGGTCATGGCTAAAGTCATTGTCGGTAATACTCACTTTCTCGTGGTTGTGAACGGTGTTCTGCCGTTTCTTTGATTGCGCCTTGGAGCATTGGGGTCCTCAGGTGGGTCGAGCTCCAAAAATTGCAGAAATATATTCTCTTCAGCTTCTCGCTGTAAGGCTGGGGGCACTTGTAGTGGCGGCCCGGTACTCGCCGGCCCATTAGCTGCCACTGCTGGAAGACGGAAATAGCTGATTCTTACTAAATTCTTCAGTATCCTAAATAGATGACTTATTTACCTTGCAAAATTTTTGTCCCAGAAATACGACATTCTAACATCTTCAGTGCTATGATACATTTTAGCACAATACTGTGACATTCTTAATAACGTGAATGATGTTAACGTTATAAAATACTGATTGAGATATGGAGACAATAGCATATTAAAAAGAATATTCTTTACTAATAAAGGTGACATTACCTTTAGCAAAACCGTTTTATTGCTTAAGGAAACAGTAACTGCATCTTTTTGCGCAGTTACTACTAATTCAATTATGCGGCTTATATGACATGTTTAACGGTTATACCTGTGCTCTTTATCGCTTTTCAGTAAACAGAGTTAATGGTATTGAAGATGGTTATTAATACTCGAAAGTGTTTCAGGCTGAAATAGCCACATTATTTTAAGTGCGGGCGTATCAGCGATGAAAATAATTATTTATTGATACTTTTTATTAGTGTTGAAATATAAAAGGTCTATCGTTTGAGAGTTATTTTTATTGTAATTTTGGTCAGCTATAAGTGATTATCTATTTACCTTTATCGGTTTGTGATTCCTTCGCGCCGTCATTGGTGCTGGTCTCAGTATTATCGGTAGCCATCTTGCGGACGGTCACGCTAGCGCATCCGTCCGGCGGCGCGCTGGGGCCGCGGCCGGAGCCCTGCTGTAGGAAGTAGGTGCCGGAGATGTCGCCTTCAATCGCATCTTTTAGCGGGAACGAGACGCATCCTAAGAACTCGCTCCGCCTGCAACAAGTGAAGTGGAGGGTGAGCCATTTGTGTTCCTTATTTGATATTCGTTAGTTACTTGTACAGTTGTAAATCTGATGGCTCTTTTGTACAACTTATTTATATTCATTTATTTAGTAATTATCAGGAATAGACGAATTACGATAATTATAATACAGCTAATGTAATATGTTACATCCTTGGCGAAATTTCTTTCTTATCACCGTTTATCAATGTTGTTAAAAAGCACAGTCGCTATTTTATTAACAAAAAACGTATCATTAATACGACTATTACACTTACGAACTAACAATAATTCTAGAAGTCAGATATATTAAACACGACATTTATTTAAAGGTTTAGTATTTAAAGCTTTGCCTTAACCCGTGCGATTGCATAATTGTAACGGTACAAAAAATTGTCGAGTTATTTATTACAAACGATAAGCCTTTTCTAGCAGAATTAAAAATGGACTTAAAAGTCGAATTCGAGATATGGAATGAGCACGCAATCCTAAGCAGTACATACATAATAACTACATTAACACGCAAGGTGATTATAACAATACAGCGACAGTTAAGTCAAACTTATGAGTTATGTTTATTTTTGCTTTTAAAATGTTAGAGCCTAAAAGTGAGCTGGATTTATTCCCACTGAGATTATAGAGAGAGATAAGAGAAGTGATAAAATACACAATAAAGAAAAGTAGTACATAGTAGTAGAAAACAATTATGAAAAAAATTTCGTAATATTATTGCATTACTTTAATGAAATAAAGAGACACTTTACAATGGCACATAACACTTATGGTAAAGTAAGTAGTAACTTAGTAATCTTTGGGAATCCTTAACCAACATTAAAAAAACAGTACGAAAATAAGGATAATGGTTATGAATTCAGTTAAAACAATGAAAAAATATTGTGTATACATTTTAGATTTTTTTATTCAATGGAGTATTACGGTATTCGTTTTTTACTGGTGATTATTTTACACTCTCCTCTTCTTCTTTTGAATCTCAATCATTTCGGTTGAAATGATTATTAAACCTCTTTAAACTTTTCTTAGAAAAATTACGACCAGTTTGTTGAAATGGACACGAATGATTTGCGAAGTAATGATGATTTGCTGGAATAACCACATGATCATTATTCTAATGCAGCATGACTTTAAGTTTTGTGTCCCACTTTTCTTATTTTATGACGTTAACAAAATGTAGGTATGTAGTACTGAATAGTACTTTCTTTTAACGATCATTTACCGCTATCCAATATTAATCACAGAAGAAATTTAATAACAAAATCATTAATGTGTATTAAATATATGTACGCTGATGCTTATAAATTTATCGTCACTACAATCGTATGATTTGTTAATACGACTACTTCTTTTGTTACAATTTAGTATTTTACACATCATTTCAACTTTTATGTGTGAAATTAAGTAATTGCCTCTAGCAAATGTTGTTATTTCAGAAACATTTCAGCGCGTGTTACGTACGTGCATGCGATCTTTGTATTTTGTAACTTATAAAAAGCTTGCATGATTGAGTTCAAAGTACGCTATAGGAGAAAGTGTTCGTGTCGCTATTTTAGAGGTCGGTCTGGCGATTACAAGATCCTTGACAAAGATCCTTCAAGCTTCTTTCGGGTAAACTTGTTAATCCAAAATTATTTGTTTTTACTAAGTCTTTTCAGTTTACAACATTCAAAACTACGAGTGCTGACTAACTCTCAGTCTTCTAATTAAATAGTCTGACGTACTCTCAATGTTATTAGAATAATTAGTAGATTAATTGATGTATACGAATTCGTTTTTCTGGGATTTACACACCCTTTCAAATCCAGGTCGGGATTTTCTACATCCATTCGTGTTATATAAAATAAATTCGTTCCATAAATCAATATTTTGTAAAGATCTTCACATTATTGGATAGCTATTTATGTCTTACTTCGACGATTGAATTTTATTATTATAATTTCCAGGCACATAGACAACGCTAATTTCGAAGGTAAATTTAGTTTACATAAATTTGGGATGTTGTGACACGACGATATGGTAACAAGATCTGATTTCAGATTAACATTTCCATTATATATTTCATAAAAACTTGTTTTGTGAGCCTCCTTATAAGTCTCTATTTAAGTTGAATGTTAAGTTGAAACTATGTATTCTGTTTCGTAAGCTCTGTTAGTCATGTTTGTTTATCACCCAATTATGATTCACTTCCATTTATATCAACATGTGGTTCATTAGTGCATACCGCCAGATATGGGATGCATATTACGTGATCCGTAATTGCATAATTGCCTCAAATTACTTCTATGTTAATGGCCATACCACGTAGCTATTTCGACTTCGATTACTTTAAGGATTTCTTAATTTGGAAAATCTGGTATAATAAAGCTCATGGACATAATTTTTATCTCTGGCAATGTAATCTTTCTAGAATGTTGTCTGTCGAATTAAAGACAACGATAAAATTTTATGTAATCAAAGCTTTTTGCCCCATTTTTAAGGGGTCCTGGCCTTAGTATATAAGAGATTCGAGCATTATAAAAGTATTTGCCAGTAATTACTATTGGACTTACGAGACAGTATAATTTTAAGTCTTTCAGTTTGCAACGAATACAACAACAATGAATAGTCTGCGTCCAAAATCACTTATATAAAATCCAATCCGTATATAGATTTATCTGATACTTTTGTTCATCATTATTGATCTTTGCAAGTCTGATCAAACTTAGTTATGTTCTTACTCTGTTGTATGAATTTCAAAGACGAAATTTGATTTTTACTTTTGCAACATCATTAAATTCATTAGGCATAGTTCGCGAACAGAACTTAGTAACGGCTCAAGTTCAGACATCTTAAATAACATGGTCCTTAAGATTTAAAATAATCGGTATTGTAAAATATAGTTATATTGTATAGACATTTATTGATACGACACACATCTATGGGACGTTCGTGCAAGATCCTTCCCTAAGGTTTCACATAAGCTTCTAAAGCATGCAAGGGGCCTGTTCCACAAAGCCGTTCTTCTTCGTCGCAATATACATTGGAGTGCAGATCCATGCGTACTAGAGTGACGGGGGACACCAAGCGGGATCACTTACGCAGGTAGTTGTCACTCTTCCTTGCCAATTGGCGGTGTGTCGGTGTTCTCCGTCTCGGTCTCGCTCTCGGTTACTCGGTCAAGGATATCGGTGGGCAGGCTGTTTTTTCTCGCCCTGGGTTCGGGAGGATCCCATTCAGGGAGGCTATTTTTTCTGTAAAGTTGTAAGTTTCGGTGCGCGTGTTGGTGTGAGCAATGTTGGCGCGGCGGCGGCTCGTCCTTTTTCGTCTGGCTCAGTCCAGCTACTGTTTGGGAGACGAATGACATCTCCGTTCACGTTTATTCTATCTTTTACTTTACCAATGAGGTCGTTACTGCAAAATTTACAATAATGTCACCGTGTGATTTGATTTGTCAACATCTAAAGTATTGCCCATTCGCTTTAACAAGCTGATATTGAAAAGACCGGACACTTGCGACCTTAGTGTTTACAAAGATCGATCATCAGTGGAACTGACGTTATTACAATCCAGATAACGGTTAAATTTGAAAAGTCGGAAATCTTTGATTGCATTGAAATTCACAAATCTTATTCATGAACGTATTTGCATTTAAGAAATTACTCTCATTAAGGACAATGCTATTGAAATTCCATAAAATATCCATAATTCACAAGCTATGTGTCAGTGAAACTCCTTGAAACTTCCAAGTACTAACGAGCTATTAAAAACGAAAGTGAAACATCCGTTAGGGCAGAAATAGCAAGCATTTTCGCTATCACGCGATCACCGGTGTAATATTAAAGAAGTAGGTGAACTCATTCACAGAATGGATATGTTTTAGTATCTCTTTTATATGCAAATTGAAATATGAGGTCAGCAATTTTGCTATAAACTAATTTGTTTATATGACCTTAGATTTGGAGGACTTTCGGACTTATGTTTGGTGAAATTTTAGGCATATCATGTCAACATTCTTGGATAACAAGAAAGCTGTGGCCGAGCTTAATTAAGGTTTAAGATACATACTTCGTACAGGTGACAATAATTGCGCGAAAACTGACATATTTTTTAAATAATTAGTCAACAGACGAAGAGACCAATCACTTGATAGTCAGTCGTCATGCGGAATTGAGTTGATATTCATCGAAGCCGTATCTTAATTTCTACAATTTAAACAGTAATTTTTTATTGTAATTCTATTTCTACGTTAAAGTGTTAAGGGTCAAAGAAGAAGAATAAATTGTTGGTCAACACGCGAGGAGCCGTGCACGTCGCTTTCTTGATGAATTGGCAATTTGGACAAATTGTTTCAATGTTGCTAGTGTCGCTTTACAATTGATAGATTAAGCGCGATTGCTTGGAAATTGTCGTCGAAAGTCAAATTACTCGCCAATTTTCGTATCTTAGACAAATAAATGAGAATGTGTATCACCATTTCGATCATGATTATTATTGTTAATTTCTGTACAATATAATGCATTACTCGGCGGAATAAATATCTTTTCTTTATTTCTATTTTAATACTTTCTAAAGGCTATGTATAGAATTCATGGAGTTTTTAAATAAATACATTTTTAATTGTTAATTTACAACGAATATAAATCCATGCTACAGCTACGCTAGTTGTTATGATTCGAATATTCGTGCTTATTCCAAATTTATAGGGTTTATTCAAACTAGTTTTTAGTAGTAGACGTATTTCCCACTTCAATTATTGAACCAAATGTCGTTTTCGAGTGCCAGTGGTAAAAAAATATTCAGCCAAACGTAAATTATGAAATAAAATTTATTATTATATGACACGTGACCTTATTATGGTACCTAAAGGCTTCATAATTATATAATATACCTACCTACAATACCTAGGTTTGTAATTGTTATGTTGTTATGTCAAAAGGCCGTAGGTTTTTTATGAAAGAGATTCTTCATAGGGCGAATTAGATTTCTATGTAACTATTAAACTACAATTAGGTATGTATTAATAAGATTATATCATTTTATCGAATAAATTGTTCAATGAATAACAGTAATACATAATGCTACAGAAACATTTTTTGTAACTTATGAAATACAGAAGAGATAATCGAATTGCGAAAAGTATATTTACGTGTTATAACTCATTCACTCGCGCATATAAAACAGGTCAGTGATCTTGTACGAATTGTATAAGCAAAAGTGTTGGCACGCTGCCAGATCAATCCTCAGTCATAAAATTGTCCTGGGAAATCCTAAATATGAGGCTGGCGAACACGAACGACTCAACAAATTTGACACTGGACAATATCAGCTTGTTATACAGCGTCGATAACAAAAAGAAAATGATTACTGGAAAATTAGGTTACCATAAGTAACAGTGCTATAGATAAACATCTATAACTTAACTTTTAACTTTTGTGACCTAATTTTGAGTATCTAAACATATATTTGGTAAAAATTGTTTCCGACTTTCCTTCGTAATTCCGTTACTTTGGAATGCTTTCAGAAAAGCTCACAGCAGAAATTTGTTAACAAAACTCATCTGCGAATGTTACTTAGAGTCTTGCTGACATAAACTGTATAAAAAGAACATGGAGTACCTTAAATATATTCATTTATATTACATTTTTTATATATGTTCTCTGTATATTCTTTAAACTACATAATTTAGTGTAGTTTATATTGTATAATTTTGCTTAAAAACTAAACATTTTCATAACGCCGAATATTGACCCGTAGAGGATAAATACCACTAGGCCTTACGGATCTGCATTTTTTAACGTTGTAATAAGCAGTAAATAAATAGGATAACACATTGTATACAGAATTGTCGAGTCGGGAGATCAAGTTAGTGCTAGAACGTCATTTGTGTACGATAAAGGACATAAGCTGAACTTTTCAGATTCACTAGAACCAATTTATGAGCAACAGTGCATGAAAGCCGATGAATTATAAAGGGTCATTTCTAAAAATATTTAAGTACACTTCAGTTTTTTGGCTATCGTATAACGTTTGAATTTATCGATGAAGGTCAAATTAACATAATCATGTTTTCTGTAAAGAATGAATTATAGGTGTAATAGAGTCTAAAAGGTGCCGAATGGTAATTATAATTGGTAATTATAAAGGTGCCAAAGGTAATTATAGGTATAAAAGAGTCTTAAAAGGTATCATCATATCAGGCAATAATAGGATTTTCAATTTATATACCAATATGGACTTACTCGTATTTGTAATATTGCTGAACATGGTTTGCTAGATTAGTTGTATGTAATGAATTAAATAACTAAAAATTTAGATAAATACTCATTTTATATTCAAGTAGTGAAAGCAACATAAATTTTTCGTTTAAAGTTAATTTTTATTTGACAACAGCAATTTCATGCTTCGGAGAATGTATTCCTTACGAATACAAATAGTAGCTGCAAGCAGCAATTGTTACTTATTTCTTCAGGCATTTTTCAGCTATTCCATTATACTGCGAATACTTTGTAAATATTTTTATATATTGAGATTATCGCAGGCATAGAAATTTTACGCTTTCTGATGTTTAGGTACCAAAATAAGTCTAAACTATACTGTAAAGTATGTTTAAACGTAATACATTGCGGAGGGTAAGTGAAAATGCCGAAACAGATTTTTAATTCAGCGGAGTCGAGCGTGAAAGACGGGAGTGAAAAGACCCAGTTAGGAAGGTGTGTCAAGGAGTCATTGCAGTCTACTGAAACGGACTACAGTAATTGCGATGTCGGTCCTCGTGTGTTTCATTATATGAAGTCGTATTGAGCTACAGAAATAGCTTTCATCTACTGAATGTCTACATTTCAAATTCAATTTTTTTCTATGTTAGGTTTTCTACTACTACCATCTTTGAAAAGGTACTTTAATATTGATAAAAACGGTGAAAGAAGTATTACTAAACTAGTGGGATTGGCAAAAGTTATCCTTCAGCATATTTTTTTTTCTATCGAATTGAATTGTAAGTCTAAACCATTATCGAATCCATTTAAACACAAATATATCAAAATTAGTTTAACGAAGTTAGAACAGAAAAAAATACATAAAACTATATTTTAAATATGTTATCTATAAAAAAATATAATATTATCAATGCCTGTAATTTAATAAACAATTGCATATTGCAATATTATGGTAAAAAACGGCAGGAGGTTTCTTATGCCCGATAGAATAGCACTGAAGTGTTAGTTTCAGAAGGCTACTTGAGCGTCTCTTGACTTCGAAACAAAGTGTTATAAAGAGCCTACAGAGGCATCCTTGTACATAACACTTAGCGTCTCATTCATAAAAGTTTTGTAACGATATTTATTTTTTACATGTATGAAACCCAAACGGATGCATCTTGTATAGATGAATACGCGACGAGAAAACTATACCCTTTTTAAGGAAAATTTCTACAGATTCATACATGTCAAATGTGGTAGTAATTTGCATGGAGAAGAAGATAAGAAAGCTACAATTTACATACAATTATTTGTTACAAATACATTTGTTGAAGAAAATGAGATATTAATTGTTTTTCAATGTAAAGTAGACCTTCAACAAATGATTTACGGTCTATTTTTGACCGTATAACGTATCTGTAGTCTTAAACTCAGAAAGAGTTACAAATTTAAATTTTTTACCTTATAATTTTTAAAATTAAATCAGAGTAGATGTAGAAAGATAATAATATGTCTGAGATAGTTATTCACTTACGGGACCACACTCGCTAATTTTATCGTAGAGCAATTTGCCTTCGACACTAATGCTTTTAACAACCTTTAAAAACGCTTTGATTATTTTCAATATTTCTATATCGCATCACATTTTTATTAAACTGTCCTAAATAAAAAAGCTGATAGATAGGAAGCGAACGTAATATTCTAAGTGTTAGCCTTAGAGGCAAGTGTGACGGGCGCGCCTCTTAAGGCTCATAACTATGTGTGTCGAGGTTGGAACTTTATTTTTTCATCGCACTTTACCGGATAAACAACTCGGGCCTGACAAGGCTGGATAGCGTCCGTGTAACAACAGATAAAGATAGATATCAACGATAGGACATTCCCTTCAACATAGATCTCATTGATTACTTCTAGCCTTGGGGTTAAAGTATAAATATAGCCATATATCTCAAAGAAATCATAACGCATAACTTCTTTAGGGATGTTGTTTTTAATATAGTGTTTTAAATGCATAGCAACCCAGCATAATCGAAAATGTTTATTATATTTTTATTAGTATAACAAATATATTTACGTTTTTAAAAGTTTGTTTCATTTTTCGCTCCAAAACGTCTACCTCGCCGGGGGGCAACCTGTGCTCGTTTTATCGAGACGTGGAACATTCGAGGACTTGCCGACCCCATCAATTATCTGTCCTCCGAAAGATGTGGCCTGCCCATTTACCCCTTATACCAGTATATACATAAGATAATCCTACAATACAATGCTACAAACAAATTCTAATCCAATACATTTCCAAGGAAAAAACACAATTCGTTTTACAAGCAAGAAAACCCTTAAACGCAACCCCGATAAGATTAGACCATCCATTACACCCCGCTCGGTAGTTTTACGTCCGACGCCTTCCGGATAGTCGTAAACATGAGCCAGAAAACTGTCCCTAAAATGAACATTTATTGTAACTGTTCGGTTACTTGTTTTTATAAACAGGACAAGTGATACTCGTAACCTTTGTCCGAGAGTAGGTTTTGAGCAGCGTTGCGATGTTTAAAACTAAAGAAGATGTAAATGCGTAGCGTGTATTAAAATTGGTATCCTTTGTTGTTATTTAGGCGTCACCGAACTTAAAGCCAACAGTTCCGCTATACAAGCCGCATGTCGTTGAGATTGTAACATAGCGCTACCATTAATTTGTGAGGAATTTGAACAATATTCTCATTAATTTGAATCAAAGGATTTTTACCTAAATCAGACTTACGAGTACTCGTACAACTCGTCAATTCATAGCAAAGACGTGGGCCACTGGGAATACTGTAGTAACCATCATCAGAGATAAAAGAGATTGTTGCTGTCAGGAAATACTATTGTAAGTCTCTGTTTGCTGATAACAGACATCTCAGCGACCTACTATGAAACGCCAGAAGAAGGTATCTGATTCTACTGATCTGGTAATCAGTAACTAATCCTATAGGAATACGTAATGTCTCGATAGAACAAAACCTCTAATTTCTTTCATATTTATCATGGGCCGCGCAAAGAAGCAAGCACATAGATAGATAGAACACTCTTTAATGTGGACACAGGGAAACATTTACCTACATAATAATATAATAATATGACGTCACACACTCACAGCCACACTAAGATACCCCGTATCACAGACAGATAATTACATACATACCCAGACCGAGAACAGAAATTTAAACTCATCATTCAAAATTCTGCTCCGTTGTGAATCGAACTCAGAAGCATTCGAACAGCCATCCGGCATGGTACCTAACCATTACGCCACGAGAATTGTCAGTCATGAACTTATGTTATGCAGATAGATATATACATCAATGACTTGTTGACTATGTTAACCGAAGCTGTCAATATTACTACTGGACACTGATTCCACACATCGAACGTTTATCAAATCGATAGCACAGACCATTTCCGAATACATCGTCCCACTAGGTCAATACCACGTGTGCAAACGAACAGTTTGCACAAGTCGTCGTTACGGTACGTTAGAATAACATTCGATCCCACTGTGTAAATATTAACTGAATTTGCTGTTGGTTAAGCCAAGGGCACACTTGAGAGGGCTTTTTCTGACGTAGACGCAGAATCGATATTATTTTAAAGACTTTCTTTAAGTTGCGTTGTATGTATGTATTTATAAAATAATTTTATTTTATTTACAAGGTTTATGACTTAGCTTTTTAACTTAATATAATACGTTATACGTAACATGATGCTATTTCTATGTAATAATATCTTAATCCTGTCCATGGCAATGGTTGAGCGTAGACCTTTTTCCCCATGGTGCAAACTTTTTTTGTCATTTTATTTATATTTCCTTTTTTCTGTTTTTTATTCTTTTTGTTTTATGTAATCCTTGGCGACATAAAGGTTTTCTATTTCTATTTTCGACTTTATAATTTTATATGTATACCAAAAATGCTTTACAAACTTAATTTGTTCTGTTAAACATGTATAAAACTCCTCGCACATTTCCAACATATCCAGTTTGAAAGAGTAGGTTTAGGCTGCAGTATATACGAGTATAAATAAGTATACACATTCATTATGTTAATGGAATGGTCATTGAATGCGCAACGACTGACCACTCAGTGTATCGTTAATACCGCGCCCAACATTCGAGTCATGAGTAGGCTACGCTACGCTTTTCGAGTTGTTCATCTCATTTTAAAAAACTACTTCCAATTTTAATGGAGATCTATGATTCGTTTCTTTTAATGTTATTAATTTTAGAATCTATGACGCGGTAAAAGTAGGTCTGATTTGTAGATGTTGTAACTGGAAATATAAAAATAACTAAATGCTTGTTGGGAATGTCCTCAATACAAGTAATATGTCTTTTAAAATTTCAATGTTTAAAGAAGTTAAAAAAATAACACGAGAAAGCCTTAGATTAGACTAGAAACACGAATAGTCTATTCAGGACATGACTTCTTCTAAAAACGAATGCTAGAGATAAGTGCAGGCATTTCAAATACAAAACCTAATATAATGTGTATTACTGTACTCGAATTAAAGAATGAAAAAACCAAAACAACATCAGTTGCTAACGCTTAAACTTCACAAAGGACCCGATAACGTGAAAGAACAGTGTGAGTCAAGCGGATAAGAAGAATTGATAATACGCAGTAGTTCAATGACACTATTGTAAAATTCAGTAAGTTCTTAACATTTAAAGCTAATTCTAATCGAAGTACACTCCAAGGTTGTTAGCACTTAGTTAACCGTCTAGGCTATTCTCTTATAGTGTCAAAAGTGTTGATTAAATTAGGCATTATCTAGTAGTAAACCATCATTAAACTATTCTATAATTAAGGGTAATTTGAAATACTTACGGCCAGTTTCTGAAAGGCTTGTCAAAATTTCGTTCATATAACACGCAGACAAACGTGGAAGTTCTATGAAGTCAATTTGAGTTTCTGAAAGTTGATTAGCGAATAATTTCTGAATAATTACGCTTTCTGCAACCCAATTGATGTTTGACAATAGATTTGACAGTGAATTTCTTAATTTTTTTGTTGATCAGCCTTTCA
>DWJN01004536.1:0-12310 GCA_018248895.1 Carystus phorcus
ACTAATATGAACGTAAACAATGTTTGTGCTATTTTCATAGCACTTTGGATGCCAATCTTCGCACGTCTATGTACATGCATAGAGGTGCTTTTAACCATATAGGTGATCTTTAAACTCGTTTTTCCTTTACTCAATTACGATTCGAAATTTTTCTGCCGACTATGTGGAACGTCGTGTGTTAATTTGTTGTTTTATTCCGTTCTATTTAATTTATGGTAACCCATCGGTAATAATTTCGGTGTTCCTGATATTCATGGAAAATAACGATCACTTACTATCAAGTAGCCCGTCGCCTGTCTTATCCCCTATTTACAGAGAAATACATCAGTTTTTGACAATACCAAGAAATCATTTTCTAACTGAATAAAACATGATTTCCGCATCAAGGTGATTTTTGATCGTTAAGTCTGAAAAGTCAAAATATTTCTGACTAAAAAATAATTTAAACAGTTTTTTATTTAATAACATTTTATTCGAAGAAGTTGATCACCATTGAGTAGGTACGTCAATTCCTAGTGGAAATAAGACATGATCTAATATATTTTTTATTATATTAAAATAACGATCCCCGATTTAATTCCATTACATGATTAGTATAAGATCGAAAGCTCAAGGTTATGAACTATTTTCATTCGACAAATATAAAAGAAAAGACGCGGGAACACAGAAAGAGTAAAGATGTTTGTGTTTGTATCCCCCACTGATTTCACGCTTAGCCGAGCGCCAGGTGACCGCTACATTTGGCACGATAGGCTGTACACATTTGTACCAATCAGATAATGCAATTTGGCACAGGATTCATACACCGAGCGCTTTAACATTTGTCGGCGATCGTTATATTGATTACACTGCATACGTATACGCAGCGTATGTATTTGAACAATACTATAGCAAAGATGATGCTTTTTACGTCTTCTTTATAGTCATTCTATCAAGAGCGAGCATCGTAATCAAGTATGACAGTTTCAGCTGCCATGTTATGCCAGGCTGTCCTACTTTCAGAAAAATGAGAGAACCGTGCACGCTAGAATTTCACCCTTTAGTTATGGTGTCTGTTCATTTAGTAGGACATCTTCGTTTTCCCTTCCCTTCAATACTATCAACAACAATTTTTTTTTTCAGATTTCCTGGACGCAATGTGTCCAATGGCGTGATTTTTAAGTACTAGCAAATAAACATGATTTACATGTTTTAAAAAAATCAAATATGTTTTAAAAAATTAACCATGAATTGATAACGTTACAGCTATCAGTACGATTCATAAGATATACTTCAAATTTACTTCATTTTATCCACTTATCGGACAAATTCTATGTTGTTCTATTTAAACCAAACAAATATTCATTCGTTTGTTTTTCCAATTATTTTAATCGTTGCACAAATGTCTTTTAGTAAAACCTGTGTACTAGATATTATCTCGCGGGTACAGATTCGTTTACAGCGACGAATAGTAGCACTATTACTGTTTAATTGTATCCCCACAATTAGACTCCTTAAACATTTCTATTGTGTTAGGGGTTCTATTAAACATATTTACACCAATATTTATGGTATACAATCAGTATCCATCAAAGGTCACTGCAATTAGCAGTTAACATATACAAAACTAGTTGACCCCAGCAAACGTTGTTTTGCCATATAAATTATTATTTTAGAACTATTTTAATAAACATAAAAATTGTTATATATGGGTTAACCTTAAAAGCTAGACATAGGCTGTCGCGGACGTTTATTTTAAACTTTTAGAGAATAACAATATTGTAATACATGATTTTTGAGTAACTTTTACCGTTTACTCAGCGCACGCAAGGAAAGATCAAAATTATGCCGTTCTCGCAATATTTTTTATTGCTGCTCCTCTCCTATTTATCTTAGCGTGATGTAATGTTATGTATATAGCCTATAGCCTTTGGCCATAAATGGACTATCTTACACTAAAAGAATTTTTCAAATCGGTTCAGTAGTTCCTGAGATTAGCCCGTTTAAACAATCAAACAAACAAACTCTTCAGCTTTATATATTAGTATAAGATATAAGATAAGTAAAATATCGTTTCATTGCAACTTATATACAACCCAGTAAATTTGTAAAGTCCACCGCTAAAGCCATGGCCCTGAAGCGACCACTGACAGAGTCGATGTGACTTCCAACATATGACATCGTTTATTACATAATAGATAAATTTGTTTCACCAAAATGGACCAAGACCAGGGAAGGTTGGTTTGGATTTAAATACGAGTAGAGCCTCTGTCTCCACAATAATTTCATTGGTTAGTACATTTTGATTATTCAAAACGTTGAAAATAGTCCATAAACCTTATAGTTTAGAAAGCACTGGATTAGTTAATACGTGGAAGTAATGAACTACATATTTTAAATAAATATCTCTTAATTAAATTCATCATGTATCTAAGTATCCGAAAACACATAATTATGATATTTATTTAATTAATTCCATTAGTTACCTTAAGTATTTTATTTATATTATAAATACCCTTGACACTACATAATTTGAACAAATATCTTATGAACTATTGCGAAAATAAGATTATAGCGCGATAAATAAATTCAAGCGATCTCATATGAAAACGACACGCGTGATGCAAATGTAAATGGAATAATAATGAAAAATTTAATGTAGATTTTTATGTACACAAGGAACGCCCTCTAGTGTTTTATTAAGTGTCACTCGGTATTTTCGTAGGAGCGCACTTATGATTTTATTCAAATTCTATGTCAACTGTCTACGGAAGATTTCGCGACTGCGCTCCATTTATCACATCCACACAATTTATTAATGCTTCAAAATGGATTTCAGAGTTAGTTGTCTATCCATATGTCACTAAAAACAGGAAAATGTACAAAAGTAAGGTATACAATTTCTACCTACAGTCTAAACAGGAAATATAAGTTCCACGTAAAATTATTTTACTTCTTTCATATAAATCAAAAGTATTGATGAAAAACGTATTTTATTTAACTTGGTTTAAACTAGGATAATAAAAAAAACTAACGATAGTATGAGACACCGATAGAAACTGTTCGTGTATTAAATTTAGTTTTAGTGAAGTTATATCCTATGTTATATTTTTGTCCGTCCGCATATAAAAGGATTATCTTAATACGTCTTGCTGTGACTACGGTTTACATACTCAATTTAGCAGACTTACCCCGCCATCTGTTAAAATCTTATGGAACTAATTTTTTGTGAGATATTAAACAAATAATTTGCAATAAATAATTTTGCGACTATAAATTTATATGTAAACTAACCTATCTTTTAAGTTGGATCAAACTTTACACGCTGTACTAAATTTGATTAAAATCGTTTAAGTAGTTAAGGAGTCCTTAGCGACACTGTGACACTGTGACACGTACTTTGTTTAAATTAAGAAAAAAGAACATTTAAAGCAACTGACACATATCAATATACGAACACGGTTCACCCGTTTTATATAAACAGAACAAACAAAACCTATAATAATTAATACTTTGTAAATTTACCGTATAATTCGATTGATGTTTAAAAATAGCAACATAATTTAGGAAATAACATCGGAATTATCAATATTGACGATGGCAATGTATGTTTGGAATTTTAATTATATTATATCATTACTAAATTCATGGGCAGCGCGAAACATATACATATATTGCCCATCTCCTAGTTCACTAGCTATTTACATTAAGAATACAAGATCAAAAATACAAAATACGCGCTAATTAAAAAAAAAGTACCGCACAAATTTTTCATTTCACTCTTCTTGACGACTCGCGTGGCGTTGGTCAACACGCCGGACCGCCGTTCGAAGGGTCCCAGGTTCGATTCCCACCGAGGCAGAAATTTAAATGATGAGTTTACATTTCTGTTCTCGGTCTGTGTGTATGTGTAATTTTCTGTGTGGTCCATGGCACCCAGGACACGGGGTAACCTAGTGTAGAGCTATGAGTGTGTGTGACGTTATTTATTCCGTAACAACCATCCCTGGATCACATTATGAAATGAATTAAAACAAAAGCTCTGATTTAAAAACGAAAAAAATATAGAATAATCTTTTGCTATGAACTTATGACGCCATTATACAATTAGTAGGTATGATATAAAAGCATAACAAAATGGAAATCATTTTTTATTACTGTCTGCCATTCGTTGCATATTGTCCGATTTCTTTGACAGTACTAAATAAAAAGCAATTGCGCGGTCCACAGAAAAATTTGCTCATGTTAAAAAAATCGACTTATTCCATTTACCGCCCTTTGAACTTGAACGTCAATAAAATGCCTCATCTACAGGTGATCTATTTATAGACAGAATAGCAACAAATTTCAATTTTCATGACAAAGTGTCACTCGCATCGATGGAAAGGTGCTAGCTATGGCGACGTCATCACATTTACATATGTGAATAAATTATTCGTATGTTGAATAATAATGTTGGTTGCCACTTGCTTATCAAAAAAATTTATGGCTTGGATGATATATTATAACAGAAACTACAAGCCTGAAAAGCTGTGGAGCATTTTTCGGAGTTTTTTAATAATATGAACTTTGATTTTGTATTAAAAATATCAGCTTAAATAAGTATTGTGTTTGGCGTTATTGTGCGTGTTCCAATTTCATGGTTGATATCCATAATGCAGGCGGCATATGCCCTTGCACGTACTTCTATGTGTTTACAAATAACTACAAATTCATTGGTTAAGCAGTTTGGCGTGAGAGCGTAACAAACAAACTTACACTTCACATTTACTTAAGGATACTTAGACCAGCTAACATCTATACTATAAATTGTTTTTGTATTGACATAAAATAATTAAGTTACTAATAAAATTGTATTATACTTAAAGCCTCATGTCTAGAGATTGCTACATACTGCTATAAATTACTTAGCTATCCCTATATTGATTCATTTTAAACAAGCGATAACTTCATAAAAATATAGACGCGGACCTATCCAAATCTTTCCAATGAAGTTCAAACTATTAGGATTAACATAAGTTAGTTTGATCACTTTTGTAATTGGCACTAAATCTGATCTCTGTTGACCGGCGCTGTGACCAACTTCCCTTCAAAATTAATCCAATTACCACAAGTTGTCAACTATAAGACAGGTATTTGTGAATGCGATTCCAATTACCGCACGCCATTGGTATATATTCAATTTGTGACGGGTAAAAGCTGGACATTTCCCTTGACGCGTTCTGTGTGCTCTGATCTGATCTGATGTGTGTGTTTTTGTGTGCTGTCGTCAGATTTAATAACGAACATGAGATTAACTACCTACCCAAATAGATGAAGCGGTGGATTCTGACGTTATTTTTGGAAATTGAATTAACGCCAGATATTTTAGTCATGTTTATTGGGTTATTGTTGAAATGAATCCAACCAGTTCAATTGTTTTTTTAAACGAGAAACATCGACGTCGAAATAAATTAATCCTGCAGTGTATTTAAATACTGTTCTCTACAGTAATAATAGTGAATCTACCCTATACAATCAATACCTATAGTTCCTTAATTATTTATGAATTAATTTATTTATTATTTAACTAATCTCAAAATTGCTAGTGTAGGTATTATCAGGTAGGTTATTTAGTACAGATGTTTCCTGTGAAGCAAGGGGTTTGGGTTCGATTTCTGGCCCAGACAGATGACTGGTTTATTATGGAATTATATTCGCAGATATATTCTTTTTTTTATTATGACCAATGTCGTAATATCGAAGGCCTCACGGGTTCTAGATTTCCGCCAATAAGAGAGCATTTAAAAGTCTGTCGAATGCCAGGGACTTCAACATAATAACTGATTATACAGATTGCCGGCACCATCAACATTTAACACATGGTGGGTCGACCGCAGAATTGACAATTCATCAGTACTGCAGTAAAAACCTGTAGACTGATAAGAAATGAGCACTTAAGATTTATTGTGAGAGCAAGTAAAGCATTCGTCGGCTTTCTTCCGCGTAAATTACGACATATCGACATTTCCGTATTTCTCCCACAACAAG
This sequence comes from Carystus phorcus, assembly GCA_018248895.1. Taxonomy (NCBI): domain Eukaryota; kingdom Metazoa; phylum Arthropoda; class Insecta; order Lepidoptera; family Hesperiidae; genus Carystus; species Carystus phorcus. Next base: position 6,010 of record DWJN01004536.1, read on the forward strand.
TAGCTCCATCTCTACAAATGAATGTTTTTATATAGCAAATAAACTTCAATATTGACTTACTCTGTGAAAGTAATGGATATTATGATTACGTCGAGTTTGAGAGTATTTTTATGGTTATGAATGCTCTTCCACTGATCGATATTCGTTATTTGATATCCGTTATTAAATATTCGAGGAAAATACATATATTAATTAACTTGCATGTTTCGTACGTTTTTGTTCACTCTTATATGTTTGTTAATTACTAAAGCACTGAAACAAAAATGACCTGTAATTTTGTTTGATAGCATTAAGACTCGTCAACAGCTACCAAAATTTTGAGTTTTATTTTCTGTAGGTTCTGAACACGAAATGAATAAGTTGACTTTGGCTCTTGAATGTTCAGAACTTGTATATATGGAAGCGTTGTAGAAAACTTCGATATCGTAATTCAGGTTTGGCTTTATTCACATCACTGTGACGTATGCTCAAAGTCATCGCTGTCGTATATGACTTTAAGGTCTTTAACTAAGAGTCCGAGCGAATCTCGCCCGTTTCTCGTTTGTTTTGTGGTAAATGGAATTTTAGAGGTTTTTTCTTCTCCTGATTCTACAGAAACCAAATGCCTGAGAAATAATAATTCTAATTGAAATCAATAATTTCACTCGCGTGTAGGTCATCTAAAATATAAAATGTTTAGAAAAGTAAAATTATAAATACCTGCCCCTTTAGGCTGCCTTGCAGCTTTATCAGTAAACGATCAAATTTGAAGATCAATTCGAGTTGAAAAAAAAGATGAAACAAGAGTGTACTAACTTTATATCCAAAGAAATCTTAGAAACAATTTAAGTAATAGTATCAGTTCCGATGATTTTGGGCTATTGTGTAGTAAATAAAGGCCAGATGCAAAGAATGGTAAAGCCAGACGCTTCACTACGTTCTCTCACCCCAGGAAACAAACACCGTTACTTATTACGTAGGGCATAGGTGCCATGTTTGAAAGTCAAACGATTTTCTGTGGGATATGGGTTTGTCCGGTTACACCTTTAACGTTATAATAAAAGAAACATTTTTGACTATGTACTTATGGTTTATGAGCTTTCTAGGAATTATCTGCAGGTACGTTCGCGTGGATTTCAATATTATCGCAATTTGATTACGGTTACGTTAATAATTTTAAAGCCTAAATGAAAGTCTTATTTATTTGTATTATTTTTATAATCATATTTAACTCTGAATGTACCATTATAACAATTAATTGATGAAACAATCATCGAATTAAGATAACTTTTTCACAAAACGAAAAATTTTCTAATTCATATAATTATTGTTTTCTGGATAAGACTTATAGAAGTTTAGTCAAATTTGCCTTTACACGATGACCTGTACGGCGTAATGGTAATCATTGGACGCGGTCAAGTGGTCCTGAGGTCGATTCCCAGCGAAGCTGAAATATGAATGATAAGTTTAAATTTCTGTTCTCGATTTGGGTGTGTGTCCTTCTGTCTCTGTGTTGTGCATCGCACCTACCACACAGGGCATCCTAGTAGCGATAGCCTCACACACACATAGGTGATATTTATGTATAACTAGTAGATCCGGCCTTGCTGTGACTAAGGTTTATATACTCAATTTTGTCAGTTAATTACCTTACAACGCCATCTGTTAGAGTCTTTTGGAACTAATTCTTTGTAAGATATTAAACTTTTGAGTTTGAAATAATTTGCAATAAAATAATATTGCTATTCTATCTTTCAATTTGGATCAAACAGGACACAAGGTGCAACGTTTGATTAAAATCGGTTAAGTAGCTTAGGGGTTCATCGCGGACAAACACCGTGACACATACTTTATATATATTAAGACTAACAATGATTTGTTTTTAATTTCTTGAGCACTTTTTCTCTAAATGCACGTCAAAGCCGAGGTTTAATTAATTCCTGCAGCAATCTAACAATATACATGCACTTCCAATCCGTAATAGGTTTTTCTGAAAAGAATCTCGGACAAATGTTTGTGGATTTTTATCTGGCTTCACATTCTAGCACACAATGATGACGTCCGGTTTTACGAGAATAAAAACAGAAATCATTTATATGATACGTGCCATAGATTAAATCCCTGCTTAGTAAATATTTAAAATAAACAATAGCCTTTCGGTCGGACAATGCGTCTGTGCTTAATTTTTTATCTTCGACTGCTCTGCATGGTTTCCCGCTAACTACTAAATAAATCTAGACCATAATTATTCCGAATAGGAACAAGCTGTATTCAACAGCTTTGCATCACGAGTCATTTCAAATTAGCCATTCTATAAATTACAACTTTTGTTGTTATATTATTATTATAAAGCTGAAGAGTTGAGTTGTTGAAAGTGCTAACCTTAGAAAATATTGGTTCAGATTGAGAACACTTTTGTATTGGATAGTCCATTTACCGAAGAAGGCTATAAGCTATATAGCATAACACTAAGACCAATATGAGCTAAGCGTTAATAATAATTGTTAATGAAAAATTTAAAGTTGATCTTTATGAATACAACGCAAAATACATGTCAAAGCGAAGTGCTAGTTGGTCGTTGTATTAATATAAAACTTAGTTTCAAATCATTTTAATCATAATAAAAGGATTATTTTTTATTTGTGAAAATGATGAATATAATTGTACATAGGACACTTCAGAAGCTAGACAGATGTGTTGCAGCCGAGCTATAATAATTAAGAGCTGAAATTGATGAATACCTGAATGTTTAATTATAGGTACTCGATATGGAATATTATCAGCTTCGATAAATACGATATATTTCAGAGTCATATTGTTGTTACTATAGTCTGAAAATGTATTGATCAGGCAGTTCGCAATATCCTATTTATCTGTTATCCTCTATAAATTACGCAGTAACATCAAAGTCACGTACAATATAGTTTTGGTTATTATTACTTCAACTATTTGATGATCCGCGTGGCGCAATGCTAGCCGTTTGAAGGGTTCTGGGTTCAATTCCCAGTGAGTCAGAAATTTAAATTACGAATTTATTTACGTTCACGGTCTGTAAAAACCCTATTGTGGGGCTTTGAGTGTGTAGAGTTATTTAATATTTTATCAGAAATTAAGGATGAATAGAATACTGTTAACAGTAGTTTACATGATGATGAAATTATATTATGATGATGCGTAAACATTTTAAAGTTTACCTCTTTAAGTTTAACCAACGAACCATTTATTTAATTTCAAATTTTCACGCTCAAAAGAGTTGTTAATTTCACAGGTGTGTAAATACTGTACTATTCAGAATGTATGCGGTTTCAAATTACCTCAAACCTCAGTGTTAGCTTAGATATGCATTAAAGTCGGAGAGATGACTTCTGCAACTTATAATGAGATGGTTTATTACCACACATCCTAAAGTGATGTAGTACACTATATTTATCCGTTTCGTCCATCATCGAATATTGAAGTTTGTTTGTATTTCTAAAATTTTAAAGACGGTATTATATTTTTATAGAACTCAAACATTTAAATTAAGTAAAACTTATAACGAGTTCGAAACTATCAAGTTTGAAAATTTTAACGCGCACTCACAAAATATCATCAAAACAAGTAAGACTGTTAATAATACTGTTACATGAAAATATTATAATGTAAATGTTCCTCTTTAACAGCTTAGGAAATCCCTGTTATTATAACTCTTATGTGGAAACCATGAGACCCAAAGTCCCTATTACCTAAAATGATTACTACATTTAATAAACAACAAGTTATTAAAATACATAAAGCAGTTTTATGTAAATCACTACATCTATATAACAAAATATTAAACGATAATGAGTGTTATTTTGATAGCAAAGGTCATTAACAAAAAATTAAAAGGTAAAAAAGTATGATTTTCAAACAAAATGATGTTTACAACATAAATAACAAATCAATCTAACTACAGTTTATTTTCAGACATGAAAAAAAAGTCAGGTCCAGCTCCTATACAAGTTGGCCATTGTTCTTTCTTCGCTTCGAGCTAAAGAAATCTAAAATAGTTTTATAGTCAATATTCCATTTTTAAATGAAACAATGATGGATATAGTTTATGTAATAATAATTAAATTCGTTGAAGAATTTATGATAGTGAACTAAAAAACTATTCCAAATCAACATTGTCAATATGTTAAGACGTATCGTTTACTAGTAGTATCAACAGGCCAACAAGGTTCCCGACGAGGGACTACGGGGGACGTCGGGAGAGCCCAACAAGGGCATCGCGCTCGGAGGTCTCCGGTTGTGTTGCGATGGAGATCCCGGGGTCCTCTAAAAAGCGCCGAGGAAGGCCACCGGGGGGGTTTTAGTGCGGTAAAAATCCCACATCACCCTGTGTGGCTCCCACGGCACAGGGTACCTTTTGAAGGTTTCCCCCTCGGAAAAAAAAGGCCAACAAGGTTCACCAGGCCAATCTCATTATCAATGAACAAACCTAGTCAAAACGAATCTAATTAGCCAGTATTAGATAGTTTATATAAGATATCCATTTGAAATTGCATTACTAAATTGTACTAAAACCCTTTAGCAGTTTCTCAACTGCTGAGCGAAGAGTTAGTTTCTAATACAGCAAACATTTAACTCACAAACGTGTTAAATTAATATTACTAACGTATTAATATGCAAATATGCGTAGGTTTCGCAGTTCTTAGATATTATAACATTGCATAATATTAGTAGGATCGTTCGTGGTTAGTGAGGTGAGACGACTAGAAACTTATGCGGATGCATTTCTTATACTTAGTGCCGCTTTTACCTCCATATCGATGCTTTTCCGTCTATTCATGTCAACCACAGGTTTGTCTGCTATCACCACATTAGTACGAATGTATGGTTCTAACACATAATTGACAACTATGCATTTAAATTTTATTCCCCCAGTGACTAAACCGGCAGGGCATTCGTATTCATTTTATAAATTAAATCAAGTTTTATTACCAGGAAAATTTTAATACTCGTATGTATGTATAAAATCAAGTGATACGTAGAGGTGACCAAAAGATTCTTGAATTGGTCAATGCGTTAAAATATAACATTACTATATTTTATTGTCAATAGCGATGAGCTATTAACTATTAGCTACGTCGTAAAATTGTCGAAATGAAATATATATATTTTTTTTTATTTTATTTTCTATGTAATATTATTGACGTTATTTTAATGTGAATAATAAGTTACAAATAAAGGAATATTATATTGTATTGAAGGTCTGGTCGGCATTTGTGGCGAAACGTAAAAAGGCGTGACTCGGTTATGGCGTTAATTATTTTATATGTGTGCGACGTATAAAGTGCGTACATGCACAAGTATCAGAAAAATTATAATAGGAAACATACATTATTTTTAAAGATGTTATCTTGCAGCATATAAAAACATTTTATTTCTATCGAATCGAATTGTCAATCTAAACCATTCTCAAATCCATTTAAACCACAGTAAAAAGTCATCAAAATCGGTCCTAATGTTTAGGAGTTCAGTGACATACACACGAATAGAAGAATTATATATATAAAGATGTGGACATGCAATATTTAAATAAATAATTTGGTTTAATTAAGACTAAAATCGTTTCAGTCAATATTTTTTGCTTGAAACAGTCACAAACATCCATTCTTCCTTCCTAAATGCATTTAGTGCAGTGTTTAACCGTTAAATTAGCTAACTCTATTCTCATTTTATTATTATAATATTACTAGACAATTCGGAACATTAACTGTAGCAAGAGAATTAACGCTGGGATTAATAACATTTTACATCAACGTCAAACACGGTTAACAAGAGTTAGCGTGTGGATTAATCTAACGGATAGATAAGGTAAACAATTAGTAACGTTTCATGTTAATATTTGTAAATAGAGGCTGTTTGAACTGTACATAATTATATGTGACCTTTAGTGTTAGACGAGGCGTGGGCGAGGTTAGATATTCATAGCAATAATACGCATTTATCTATACATATTATAAGAAATCTGTAACTGATCGCTGTCTTTACATGGCAAATATATTTAAAATATGGATATAATTATTCAATTTGTCTCCGATTAAGTTTGCTAAACCCTTTGAGGTTAGATCCAACGGCCGAATGAGACATCTCAATGGCCGTCATCGATACTACTAGGTTTTGTCCGCGTAAAAATACTTTCTCAAAACGATTTGTTATAAATATTTTATAGATCAGATGATATATATAGATCAGAGTTTAATACCCGAGACCGCTTTCGCAACTATCATAATGGTGGCCATTATGGTGTGAGCAACAATCATTCACCCACGAAAGGTTTTCAAATTTATCACAT
>DWJN01004537.1:0-12310 GCA_018248895.1 Carystus phorcus
AAGAGTCGTGCCGCGAGTGAGTTCCTTAAGTGTGCAGTGATTCGGGTGTTACAATGTTCTACCGTTGGAAAAACAAAACCTTCCCATAAAATCGGCTTATTTCCTTCTCCTATCCCCAACCCACATACGTGAAAATATGTTCTATGGGTCAACACTTGTGCTACTTACTTCTTAGATCCTACTTTGAACTACACACGAAAATACTTGAATTTGACAACGTGAAAACAACGCCACGACAAGTCAAGGTAATCCGATTACCTACAGTTTTACATTTAAATCCTCAGTTTCTATCTGATGTTATACCTCGTGCACTTACAAAAACAAGTCTTCGATTTAAGTATTTCTTAAGCTAATTTGAACCTTCGTACCGAAACGTAAGGTTCTTTATACCTCTATTTTTATCGCTCTCGGCAATCTTCGTTTTATTGTAACCCTTGAAGTGCTGTAACTTGTAACTTGTTCTCTTGGGTTGCATATAAAATACTGATGTGCAAATCTTCTTTACTGGTGTTTTAATTAAGTTTTAATTAGTTTGATCTATCTAAAATGTTTTTAGTCTAAATCTGAATTCTTGATCTGCAATTAATTTTTATAATGAGATTAAGATCTATGATTCAGCTTCGTACAGCGTCTAACAGCTAATATTTTACGATATAGCTGTGTTTTTCAAATATCTGGCTACATGTCTTTATGATCCAGCTAAATAAAACGACTTTAACACTACGTGCTTTTAATCATCCACTTTCAAATTACCACTTTTATTGAAATACTAGAAAATTACTCAACTAGGGGGCAATCAATTATAAACTAGATTTTTGCATGAAAACTATGACCGTAGCTACCAATTTCGTGATATCTGATATATAATAATGATCCGGTGAGTCCTTGGAGTAATGATCCACTTGTTCCCAAGAATTTTCTACACCTCTACCTCGTTGAAAAGTATCGAGTTTGCAGGAACATAAAAGGTTAGTTGCAAGGGGAATACCATGTAAGAATAACTAAAGAAGCCAAATGTCAGAATTCTTCATCGAAAGAAAACCACAATGGCGAGATCTCTCAGCAAGAAAGAGCCACTTTCACGTCTCCACTTGAAACAAAGAGTTTCAAGGACCTTGGTTAAATGGGGCAACTAGAGGGGTTGTAAAAGGCTGTTATGTTTTACTTGCAGTACTGTGATACTCGCTCAGACTTCCAAAACTTCTTATCATCAGTTGAATCATAAATTATTGCAGTTTCATTTGATTGGAAAATATCCATGGTTTTGTGTATCGTTGTTTTGAGACTACGAAAGTTGCAACAGTTTTATAATCATGTGAAAAACTAAACTGTAAAAATTTACTCTCTAATAATTACAAAGGTGAATGAAACTTTGTTTGTTGCTTTTACGCCAAAACTAATCAACCAATTATCATAAAACTTTGTACACATATTCTCAGAGGTATTAAAGGCGACACAGGATAATTTTACTAAATAAAAATGTAATTATGATATTTATTTAAGGGCTTCAACGAGAGGAAAGCGGTGTGTAAAAGCTAGTATTATATTAATACTATCCGGATCAGATAAATGTTATCCTGAAACATAAAAACATCATTTTCTATCGGATCAAATTGTAATTCTAATCCATCATATTAAACACATAAAATTTCCTTAAAATCGGTCCAACCATTCAGGAATGCAGTGACTCTTGAAGTGATCAGAATGATCTATCCATGTATTAATCGATGTCGCTTAATAAATAATATTTTTAAGAAAATCAAATATTGAGTTTATAACAATATACGCTTGTTCACTCATGCCTCCATACTATGACTTCGTGTGTTACAGGCAATAACCCATTGATTGCCCTCAAAAGGGAACGGGTCTCTCTTCATCCCTGATATTTGCCTAGAGCATAATCCACGCTGCTCTATTGTAGATAGTAAGAATTAGTGGCCGACCCTAGCATCGGATTATTTTGTCACCCGAAAACCTCCGATATACCTTACCTTCGATGTACGGAAACGCTCAAGAAATTTATCACTAGCAGTCACACATAATTATAAGATAGATAAAGCGTGCAGCATAATTAACAGCATAATTAGCAATTAACGTCAGACACAAATCACACTCGTTCATAATATAACCCTATCCTCTGAACCCTACTCAATGTGACACACAAAGTTCCCCAGCTGAAAATTAAAACTTTATCTAAACAGAGCTTAGCAGAGAATGTGAATACTGCACGAAGCGTTCTCCACTTAATCTCTGTAAAACTCTGTTCAAATGTAAGCTTATGATAACCGCGATTTTTATACCCGACAAAAGAACACGAACCACGGCAAAAAAACAATTTATCATTAGAAGCATTAGAAGCATAGAGCAGAAAAAACAATCTGTTCCGTGATTAGAAGCAATAGAAAGTAGCTAATATTAATGACTAAAATTAATAACGCCGAATGCATTAATTTATTCACTACAACACTGACGATAACTTATAGACAGATCTCAGATAATGAATCCACATTTTTTAATATTATAAATGCGAAAGTTTGCCCTTTCACATAAAACAGAACGAACTTTCATGGGAAAATGTGTTTCCATCAAATCAATCAAATAAGTACTATAGAATACATAATACTTCATTTTTTTGTATAAACGATGTTTATATCGTGTGTAAATGATAATAAATAAATCTTATCGAAGATGTGTAGTAGTGATTGAGATTAATGTAACATAGGGCATGTTAAAATTACACAGAGCGTTTTTAAATTCGCTATAATTTGACTATGTGTTTATACTCTTTATTTCAACAAAACTGTTTTATTACACTCTCGTACAAATTAAGTTTGCTTTTTAATATTTCATTGTTGAGTGAGTATTGCGGTTTAATGAGTGTGTACTAATTAAACTTGGGGAGTTACTGCTTAATTTTTAAAGTGGTCACATTGTGTTTCTGTGCATTCAGACCTAACCTAGATTTTTCTAAAGATTTTAGCGACTGACTATAAATTATAAATTAGGTATTTATTACTGAGAAAATTAATATAGATGGATGAACTATTTCTTTATATAAATATATTGATTTATAACTTGTCGCTCATTAGTAGCAACAATGACATAACTGCAAAAATACAAAGCTGACCTAATTAAACCAATAAAATCATCCCCATAGTCACGTTAGGAGTGAAAATAAAATAAAAATAATATAATATAATATATTTTATATATGTAATATTCATTAGCTGTTAGAACATTTAAGAATCTTCATTACTGTTCCTAAAAACTCTCAAATAAAATTAACATTTTGCATTTATGTCACTGTTGCTCCATATGAGCGTATATTATAATTTATTAAAGGTTATTTTTCCGGTGTCCGGTGTCAAATATTTTCTTTTTTTTTTGTTTTTAAATCCGAGACCATAGAGTAGTTCTATATTAATATCGCCACTGCTTTATGACATAAACAAAAGAGTTTTATCAAAAACAATACAATTTGTTATCCTGCACAATATTTATGAAATTTCGTTTCACGGGCAAAGCTGTGAGCAAAAACTAGTTTATTATACACCCAAACAACTTAATTCAGTCAACTTATTTTCTCTGTTTATGCATAATAATTCAACAATTAATACTATAAAAACTATATTTATGTAATTGGGTATATAATTATTTATTTTGATTAAAAATGTAATTTTAATTTTGGATTTTATGTCTCAGCGTATCAAATTTTAAAAGTGCGGAACGTGGCGTAGTTTAGAATTTATTGTTATTTTTTATTGTGTCGGTAATGAGGCAAATGATAAAGCCCATTATGATGCCTTCAGTACACCTTAATGGCAGTTTAATATAATATGAGACGAATCGTGGTCTATTTTATCAATATATCCCAGCTGTCTTCTCTATCCTTATTATAAATTAATGTGAATGTAAGTTTGTTTGTTACGCTTTCACGCTAAAACTACCCAAATGATTATTATGAAACTTTGTTCTCATATTCTTAGAGGTATTAAAAAAGACAGGATACTTTTTTTGCAACGGTCTTAGATATTTATTTAAGGGCTTCAACACGAGCGAAGCCGCGGGTAAGAGCTAGTTACCATATAAAATGTTACGGTGGAATTGCTCAATCTATTGCTTATACATTGACATGCTGCTCTTTTACTACCATTGACAAGTATACTATAGCTTGAATAACCCAAAAATTTTAGAGCAGAACCTATTTCAAATCATATCCATAATGGATCCATCATTCGGACCGATCCATCATTCGAACCGAACCGATCATTCGAAAGTTTTACTAAGTCACTACCTGATAGTTCAAGATGTGAACGTCAAATCACGGTTAATACAAATACCAAAAAAAAACTTTCAGGATTCGAAATCCAATACAGTGGAAACATAATACACTAACAAAAATAATCTGCATTGAGCAGCCAATGCAAACCGATTCTCTTTCCAAATGTACCTATACCTAGTTATATATACCAAGTTGGTATACAATTTAATTACCAATGATATATGACCAATACTAAAGTCGAAACCCACGAAACTGTAATTACATGAATGTTGCCAAACTATGTACCTATACATATACATAGTATACATATGAATAAAACAAGATTTAATTGCTCAGTCCTTATTAGTTCGGAAGCCATTGTACGACCGACCCCGACCTTGTCGATTTACGGTTGACGATCAGTTCCTACTATTCTTCCAGCTACACTTTTTTGTCTACCTCTCCGTTCTGACTCACTCCATAGATTGTTCGGTTTTAAATAGAATCGAACGTTGGTTCAACTATCCAATCACTATCGGCTAATACCTTGAATAGTGAAGTAGTAGATACAGTACAAAATCAACGCTCTAATCGTCAGTCTCGTATTTGATTTTATATTGCAATAAGATTTAATCGAGAAGATACTTCGATAAGTACATGAACGTTCACAAGGAATTTACCTTGACCAGATAGAAGATAACCTTGCTGTACGACGGAATGATAGCAAACGAGTTTCTCGGTGCAACTCTCACGGCATTAATGCGACGAAAATAAAATGATAGCTGTGCCAAATCCTAAAGGATTTCTACCCTTGATTGTCTGCCGATAATACCACAAATAACGGCACCATTTGCTTAAAATAAACACTTAAGTGTAGTTTTAAAAGTAAGCTATTGTAAGGAGCAAGTAAGCACCGACTAACCCGGTCAATAGGTTAAGTTACCCGCGCTCGAAGGGATTGTGCTTGTCCCGTCCGCAGAGGCAGACGATGGTCTTGTTGACGGACAGCACGATCAGGGAGTTGTGCTCCAGCACCACGCCGACTTCGCAGTTTTCCTCTTTACACTTCATCGCCTCCACGGCGATCGGAGCGAAGAGCATCGAAAGGCGGGCACAGACACTTGACACAGAGTTTGATGAACGAGGGCGGCGAGGCGCCAACGTGGGGCGCACGGCGCGTTTTGGCGCAGACTGCCGGTCAACCGTGAGTTTTCATACCGCCGACACCGCGGTGACTATTTGACTGGCTAGTGGCGTCGACACCACGCCTCGCGCAGCGCGCCGGTGGGTGGCGACTGAACTGAACATTGAACACGCACCTCTCCCGTTACCTTATTGCTATGTTATGGGGACTCGACCTCGCACCGCGAAAGCCCTCCACGATCAACACGCGTTACGGTATTTTAAGCACGTTCAGTATTACCCTTCCTTTGAACAAGCAGACCCGAGCACACAAGGTAACCATGTCAGCGACAACTCTGCGCATATATTACACAAATATCCATAATTTAAATTTGCTACACTGAAGCGAGTTAATGCTGTCACTAATTAGCGTATTGTCTGCGCAGGTGTAAAATTTTTCAATTTCAATTCACTTCAAGCAACCCGGCTTTGTTACTCGCTATTTGTGATCCGACTGAAAACAGTTGAACGTCAACGGATGTCTGTCCAAGTGTGGCGTACTCATACATAACAAATGTCACGATGCTCCGTCGAGTGCCGATTCAGTTCATTATTTTGTATCAAAAATATCGAGACTATTGGCACTTGATAGTGCTACGCATTAACGCTCATACATTAATAAATCCCTACTAAACAGGTCTTAAACGAAAAAATTGCGACGACTTGTACAATTTGATAAAGAAAAAGTCGATCCATTATGAATTTCTATATGGAGAGTTAAATCTCTTTTCAACAGTCAAAAGATGGTACATGTTAGTGATTATGCAACGTGATGACGTCAAAACTTTCATTTTATAACGATAATGGGCGAACGTGTCAGGCCCTATTCATTATCTGGTGATAAGATAGTGGAATGAGCAAATGGGTATAAAGGGACGTTTACTGAACCCGGTCACGTGACTGAAATGAATTGTATCTCAAATATAAACCTAATAATAAAAAACCACATAGTTCTTGGAAGAATGTAAATTATGCAGTTTAGAATAATTGTACTCATTTTAAAAACCAAAATCTAGTAGCAAAATTAAGTCAATAGTTAAAGTAGTTTAGTAAAGTAAATAGTTAACTTAGTTTATAGTCAAAATTAAGTCAATAATTTCTATTATCTGTTTCTAATTAATACTTAGGTAAGTTCGAAGGTTTGCAATGGAGGGACATCTTGATATTCGTAGAAAGGGCAGGAGATTTATAGAATAGACAAGACTATTGTAGGTTCTAGATTAATCATAGAATATTTAACCATAGAATAACCATTACTCTAATGGCCAAGCCAAAGAATACTAGACGAATTCCCATGTGAGATTATTTCGACATTGAGTTGAAAAATGTTCATCAACTCAATGCAATATTGTAATACCTACAGAGTACTATTATAAACATTAAAATGCAATTTATAGTGCAAACTACACTATATTGAAAATTAATAATAATATCCAAATGTCGGAAATGACCTGTAAGGTTTAATTTGTCGTGATTCAGCGTCATGTGTTGGCCGAGTCTTGAAAACTGGACCACACAGAGAGTTGATGATTTCCTGTCATTAAAGGTCCAATTGCAAAGACAAATGATTCAGACATCTGGCATACGCGTATAAGGTTAACTTTTGAAAATGACATTTTATAAAATTCCTTTCATTAATATGATACAATAATTATTGTCTTCAATTGAGACGGTCATATAGGTAAAATAACGAATGCTGGTTACTCTTATATAAAAAAGCGGTAAACAATCGGCAAATCAGAAATATGTATCATCTGTTTATTTGTGGGGGTCTGGGTTGGTAAGAATATTTTATAAATTGCGATGAGAAACTACTTCAGGAAGACATATTTTTATAAATCAAATTATTCGACTTGATACAAACTATTTTTTCGTTGAGGTAATTATTGCCTTAATCCGCCTAACTAGAATAAGTCCACAATGGTAGATTTTGGAGACTTAGGAGAATAGTATTAAAAATTCTCTCATATCACGATAGTTTAACCAAAGCATAATTAGTTATAATACACATAAAATAACAAAATAGAGATTCAGGATTTGACACAAGATATACTGCGTTAGAAACTAATGACATTTAAATTATTCAGTGATAACACTTTGTTTAGATCTTTCAATATAAATAAACACATTTACAGTAGCTACATGAGAACTTCCCTTGTGAAGTTTGAATAGTACATAGTTCCTGTAAACAAATGTTCAGTGCCCACAAGTACCACGAAAATGTTTTTTGTGGCTAGGTTTATGAGGCTATAAGGAATATAGATAACAGGAATGGAATTTTAGCGTTTCCTAGAACCATAAGTCTTATAGCCGAGGAATTTGACAAGCACAAATAAAGTTGACTTGATTTGCAGATCCGAGACTAAACAAATCCTGTGATTGATCCACGCTTTGTTGTGAACGTGACCGATTTGCGGTTGCCAAGCAAAACAAATAAAACATTTATACGATTTCATGTTACTAGTCTTCTATTGAACATTGGAAACAGCTAGATTTCCGTTTGTTACTTTGTGTACAAAGATTAATTTGAAAAGATAAGGAGTTATGTTTTAAAAGATATCTTTAGTTTTGTCCTGTTTTTTCAACCACCATTTACCAATTTCACTAGTCGATCAACGAGTAGACGATCCACATAATGATAATTGGTCTCTGTCGCCCATGGACTTCAGCAACACTAAAGGCATCACTGATACATTGCCGGCCAAAAACTTACTTCTATAAATCAGCTTCCTTTTCAATCTATCCGCTATTTCATTTATCACTGTTCCTATTTTCTTTACTTATCTACTGTTATTGCGATCTGTTTGTAACTCTTGGAATGAAGGTATGTTCGGACTGGTCTAAATATTTATGTCTCTTCTTATTTTTAATTATTTTAGGTACGCTCGTCTGTTCAAAAACACGTTATTATTCCTTCGCTTATCAGGGTTCCTTGGAAGAAATCGCTATGTAGCGATAAGGCCGCCTGTTGTTTTGTGATTCTTATTTTACTATATGATCTACGGTGTACAAACAAAAAAAGACTTTATCAATCTAAAGAAAGTACCAGCTTTCAGGCTTCTAGCTGAAACACGGAATAGTTTTATGGTTGACTTAAGCAAAAGGATGGTTCTAGCCAAGCGGGCCTCATGGAAAAATAATAACCTAAACCATCATCATTATCATTTTTATCACTGCCACCGTCAACAATAATAAACTACTTTATATCGAAAATTTGAATACTAGTTTCGTCTAATGACCATCATTGAGGTCGTAAGGTCATAGGTTCAATGACATAGTTAGTAAGTGACATTAAGAGCCTTCGTATGGCAAACAGATAAAACATATCAAAAGGTTTTGTTCGACATGAGTCGACAGTCAAATAATGCAAATTATATGAGTGCTATCCGTCTTCATCACTTTCAACTCAATCTTATGTTGGATAATGTGAATAATCTTGTACTCGTGTTCGAAAACCGGAAGTTCTCAATTCGACTGTATATATTTTTATTTGTGTTTCATAACTTTTTACTGGGTTTGTAAATTTGGTTAATTCTTTTTTCTATTCAACAACTGGTACTTGTAGTAGCATTTAAATTTGAGCGACATCTGACGAGTAGTTTTTGAGTTATCCTTATTAATGCGCATTTAATTGATGCCAATAACTTCGGAAGCAGAATATTTAATACGGCGTATTTAATTCAAATCGGTTTTTCATTTTGCTATTGACATTTACAAATAGTTATTTGGTGAAGGTTTAAAATGTCTAAGTTACACATACAACAGACATTGCCTGTCTAGTTTTCATCAGTGCCAAGGATGAAAGCTGTCGAAGAGACTAAATATATTTGCAGATAGTTATTGTTACAGAACTGTAAATATCAAATGCAGAGGAACTGGCGCCAGTCCAAGCCAGATGCAGACCTTGGTATCTCATTGTGGTTGACCGGTTGTTTTTAATTAACGGTCCATCCGTATTATGGGGGCTCGTACAACAAACTATTATCAATTACGCGGAATTCTATACCGATACTAATATAGACGACATACGTATAAAATGTATAAAACAAGCAACCGCCCTCTTTCGCTTCAGTATATATTTCATGTTGTGAATATCAAATTGAACTTTTTCAATATTAATTCAATCATGTTTGTATTACGCATGTCGTGTCATAATAAGATCGCTTGAATTTGTTTATCGCGCCGTGTTTTCATTTTGCAATAACTCCATAAATATTGATTGTAGGGGGTAATTATAATGTACATGAAATGCTGAAGGTAATTAACGTGTTTAATTTGATAAGGACTAATATCGTATGCGTCTAAATAGCTTTCCAATTAAAACACTACATGAGACCATTTTTTTATATTAAAATGGCTGTAGAAATTCATTTATTTACATTTGCCACCGCGGACTTGATAGAAGACCTATAAAAGAGGAGAATTCCACCATACAATATTTTCTTATATATTAAAGGGTTTAGGTTTAGGCAGCGTTTTCTGTGAAAGTTCCCAATCTGCTTGAATTTTTCCGACATTTGTAACAATAATCGTCTTATTTCATGCAATTTACACAAAACAATATTGCATTATACATGAAAACCTTCCTCTTGAATCACTTTATCATCATTAGTGAAAATTCGTACGGTAGTTTTTTAAGATTAGCATATTCAGATAGACAGACGTGGCGAAGGTGCTTCACTATATAATATGTATATATATATTTATTCTATCCGTGTGTATGTCAGTGAACGTGTAATAATCGGTTGGATCGATTTTGATGAAAGTTTTTATATGATTTAATTGGATTTGAGAATGGTTTTATTTCATAATTGATCTGATAGGATTTTATAGAACGTCAAATATTTATGCAGTAAAATGGACAACAGTTTGCGACAAGCTGATAAAATGTCTAGAATAGACCAACCCACATTACACTTAGTAAATTTATAATTAATAAATAACTAATTTATCTGAATGTTGGTTGCTGTTAACATTTAATTCGTACAAGAATATCGTAACTAAACACTTTCGTTGGTAGAAAATATTTACATTTGCACCAAGTACAATGTTGTCAATGTCACATAACCAGAAATACACAAACTTTGAGTCTTTGTAAACAGAAACTTGTTAATTCTTAAAATATCTCATGCAAGTTTCACTTCACGACCGCTCGCCGCGTGAGCTTTAAATAATAATGCATAAGATCTATAATCGCAGGTTTCACAACTAAGTGTGAGTAAAATAAGTGAGATTAAGATGAGACGACAAAAAATTCCCAGATCAATTTACTACCATATGAGCTTTAAACGATTTATTGTTAGTGCTACTGTGTCACAAGGTTAATAGTGATAACCAATTAAAGTTAATCCTAGTGCGGAAATCCTCAATTACTATAAGGACATACTAATTATTACTAAATTGAAAATACTTGTAGAGAAATAGTCTATACTAATAGGAAATGGACCCATACCCTAATTGGACTATAACAATTTAAATACACTCAGATCTTGTCTGTATGATATTATTATGTTCATTCTTTATAATGGAATCCATAAAATCATTATGAAAATTCCATTTTAAAACAGGTCAAAATTTGATAATATTCTTGTTACGAAATATTACGGGGTTACAAGTTATAATACATATTATACTATTCCAGTTTCAATTATTTTTCAAAAAATGTTTCCTAACCATACTACTATATACTTAGAACTCGAACAAATATAGGCGAATTTCATAATTTTTCGCTGTATACATATTAAATTCTACAAAACTTTTACTCAGAACCTTTTCGAATAAAAATAAACAACATTTCATATTATTAACTTGGATATCTGCACGTGTTTATACAGCTATTTAGAATAAGGTATTATTTTTCCGCGTTAAATCATCATTATTGATCAATTAATTATTAATTAGATTTAGTAATAATATTTTAATTCGACACGTTCCTATTAAAAAACATAATTAGAATTTTAATTATTGCTAAAAACACTTGTAAGAAAATTTACAAACCCTTATAATATACTAGCGACTCGTTCCGGCTTCGCACGGGTGCAATGCTGATACTAAATACACTACAGAAAAACTGTGAATGTATTATACATATAAACCTTTCTCTTCAATTACTCTATCTATTAAAAAAACCGCATCAAAATCCGTTGCGTGGGTTTAAAGATTTAAGCATACATACATAGAGATATAGGGACAGAGAAAGCGACTTTGTTTTATACCATGTAGTGATAAGCACATTCTTTAAATTCAGGCAAAAATGATTGACAAGATAACTGCAATACAAATAGTAGTAAAAAGTAAACACTTACATTTTCCTTAGAAATTTTCTAAAAGAACATTTGATAATAGTCAGAATAAACATCATTGTCGAAATATTTCACCGCGAGACAGACAACGGGAAATGTTTATGTGAATCTTACGGCGTTTGTCGTAAACAGCTTCGTCTCAAACACTCGGTATCACTAGAGATTTATTCAATCTGCGTCAAATACAAACAATAAACTGGTGTATTTTCAAATGTTAGATAACTTTCTTACAGAACAAGCCGACTAATCCGCCATATTTAAGACTTTAAGTACCTTCAATAATCATATTTTGTGTATCTACCCTTGGTCTTTGTAGAAATCATGGATAGTTTGTCAATAGAGTGGATATATTTTTTTGCATTTTTGTGTACCACCGATGTAACTTACGGTTTACAGGTTTTTATATAATGAGGCTTCTGATTGTAAGTGGTAATTGGACCCTGTTTAGCAGAAAAGAACCAGCAGCATTTTTGTAATTTTGAGTAAAACTACCTTTTTGAAAATCGGAGGTGTCATGAAACATAACATGTACATTTTTTTAAAGTAATATAATAGTGCCTTTTCA
>DWJN01004538.1:0-12308 GCA_018248895.1 Carystus phorcus
AAATTATACATAATCTGTTTATTTTATAGTGTTGTCAAATGTACGTACGTAAGTAACGTCAAATATTTTGCATCTACTACCGTTTCGGAAAGGTGCCTTATAAAAAGGGGAAGAAACGGCGAAAAAAAAACACAAGTTCTTTTAATCAATAGTCAATTAAGATAATATTTATTCACATTTTTGGATTATACAATAAAAAGACACATTAAAACTAAATATTCTGCCTTTCAACTTTTGGGCAGTAGAAAAACAAAGATGGCGGACATATAATATGGATATAAGCATATTTATTAGAATAACGCTAGACATTTTTAGCCCTATATTAGGATGCTCTGTCACGTGGGTGGCGTTAATTTGAAATGGGACCACAGGAGGACCAACTTACGAAAAGAAAAAGAATTGGTACACCCAGTAAAAAGTTGGTACATATAGAAGTAACATACATAAAAAAATACAGACGAATTAAGAACCTCCTCGGATTTTTAAGCCATATTTAAATATTCCGTAACGTAATACGAATTGAATAACACAAATAGTTATTTTCCAAGTCAGTAAATTTCTGAAGTTTGAATAACTGAATAACCGAACATATCCGGTAACATAGAATTCCGTAGCATCAGCAAAATGCACATAGGTAAGGTTAAAATCTAGCAACTTACGAATTCTTAACACTCGCTCACTTTATTGTGAATGTGGAATATTTACATTTAAAGCGTTCTTAGCTGAAACCGGGACGATATTACGGTCTTATACATCCATTCCTATATCGACTTGCTTCACTAAGAAAGAGTAACTTGTTTCTATGTACTTATAGGGTCATCGAGATTATTTTCTTTACGGCTATGAACTATAATTATTATCTAACTATCTGAATTAACGTCCTTTTCACCGAAGTCCGAAGAAAAAAGCTGACTTTTGCCATAAATCAATATCCTTTTAATTTACAAAACAACAACTTCTCTCTTAAATTGATATTTTTTTTTATAACACCACACACTCGTAGCCCCACACTAGGATACCCCGTGTCGTGGGTGCCATGGACAACACAAAAAGACAACTACAAACATACACCCAAACCGAGAACGGAAATTTAAACTTATCATTGAAATTTCCGCCTCGCTGGGAATTGAACCCAGGACCCTTCGAACGGTGGTCTAGCCGAGTGGTGACCATTACGTCACGCAGGTCGTCTAACTATCCAAACTATGTCAAACTTGATATTTGTATAATGCCTGAAATAAACGATTAGCAATTGTATTGGATTATAAAAAGGCATAGTTTTGCCGAAGCGACAGGAGAGTGGGTTAATTGTTTAAGAAATTATTGCTGAAATATTTTTACGAAATTACTGCTGAAATATTTACACTTGTATTTAACTTTCCTTTTATTAAATTAACTAACAGTAGTGTTTGCATTGTATCACATTCTTTTTACAAAGACAGCAGAAAGACAGCAGAATATTTCTTGCGTAAAATGAAACTGACATTTAAAAGTAAGTTACTATAATAGCGAGTGGAAATAAAATGCATTCCTTTTTTAAAACTCCCACAGTAACTTCACTGTTAAACTCAACACATATGTCTCATCAAACTGTGGCCTTTACGATATTGGCTATAAAATGTACGACAGATTCGCTTTACAACAGTGCTTTCTTTGGCTTTTGATTTCATCCTTTCGTATCGAAGGTCTCTCTTCAACCAATAATACATGCATTCAATAGAACTTTCTCGCTTACAGTCACGGGTAAGTTTGCGGTGAAGCAAATACTTCGTACAAATATTCAACTGCAAGTCAGGAGTTTAAACGCGGATGTTACCTAAATATTACATTTGTTATTCTGTGTTATTTAGTTGTACAATTGTGGACAGTTATAGTCACAAAGTTTTATCGTAGTTTTACAAGTGTGGATTATCTAAATATTTAAGTTAATTGTTTGTTTAAACATAACCCGTATGGCGCAATAGTTACCATGTGGACTACTTCTCGAAGAGTTCTACATTCGATTCCCCGTTGCGGTAGAAATTTCAGTGATGACTTTAAAATTCTTTTTCGGTCTGTGTGTGTATCCGTGTCTTTCTGTGTTGTCCATGTTTACGACACAAGGATCCTTCATTTGCTTTTTTATTGGTTTCTCGTCACTTTTATAATAAATAGTATTGTGAATTGACAAAAGAACACCGACTAAGTTTAATACGCCGAATTAAATATTCCGATTTCCGAAGTCAATTAAATACGTTATTAGGTCAAAATCTTCTCGTCAGATGTCGTCCAAATTTAAACAACATCACGAGCGCCAGTTTTAGAATATGATAGTATTATCAAATAAGATAAGATAAGGTAAATAACGCCACACACTCATAGCCCCACACTAGGAAACCCTGTGTCTTGGGTGCCATGGACAACACAGAAAGACAATTACAATCACGCCCAGACTGAGAACAAAAATTTAAACGCATCATATAAATTTCCGCTTCGCTGGGAATCGATCCCAGGACCCTTCGAACGGCAGTCCGGCGTGGTGACCACGCGGGTCGCTAAATCAAAATCAAAATCACTACACCCCGTAAAAAGTTGAGTTTAATGTATTTCTAGTGTAACTAAGCCTGGTGTTGACGAGTTAAATCCGGCTCTAAATC
Source organism: Carystus phorcus (assembly GCA_018248895.1). NCBI lineage: Eukaryota > Metazoa > Arthropoda > Insecta > Lepidoptera > Hesperiidae > Carystus > Carystus phorcus. The sequence goes on from DWJN01004538.1 coordinate 2,637, forward strand.
GCTGGGTCAGAATCAAATGAACAAACATTACTTTTTTACTAAACTGTATTCTTCATGTCAGCTAGACAATGTATGCACAAAATAATAATGAAACGCATTCAAATAAAATAATTTTTGTCTCCATATTTATGTGTTAAAAAATATAATGTAAATCGTACAGTGACAATGCTCATTCTTGGTCCTCATATTTTTCACGCCTCAAGATAAAATTAATATTTGGACAGAGGACCTTATTTAAGATTTTTTAATGTGTATGAACAGCGAAATTGTCATTTACGTGAAAATATATTCAAAATTTTTCTTAAAAGTGGAGTTACTGAAGAAATTGGGAGGCTAGTAGTTACTATGTGCGTAAATTTAAGTCTCAAGTAGGCCGCCTTTTCCTATAGTATCCGATAACCAAGTAATCAGCGTAATAGCACTATTACAAAAACCTTACGCTCTAGAATTATCTAACATATTAAGCTATTCCCTTTCATCTGGAACATAATCCCAAATTTTAAATCTACATAACTTTTGACATATAAGACGTACATAAAAATATCAAATAATTATAAAAGCGATCCAATTTAGGTAATTCTCTTTTAAAGCACAATAACTGACAATGTTTCCGACGCCATAATATATAAACAAAATTTTCTCGGAGCTTCAACAGCGAGCAACGGAACATTTCTAATGATATTATCAGAGAGCTCAACGATATTATGAAATTATCGTACTTTTTCATAACAAAATGGCATTGATAATGATAATTGAATTTCACATTTGAACACACTTGAAGCAATCGATCGTTTTAATATAATCGAGCCTTTTCAGGAAGAACATCGTAACCGACATTTTGCATTTTTTACAGGAGAAGGTTTTTTCTTAATAACTCTCAGAATTTTTTTTGACATTCATGTTTTTTTCACAAGATATTATACATAAATTGTTATCGCATTATGACATGCCGTTGCACACGATGTGCAAAATTGATTAAAATCGGTTATGTAGTTTAAGAGTCCATCGCGGACAAACACTGTGACACGTACTTTATATATCGCACCCTTAGTAATTTTTACAATATTTTTACAATATAACCCATTTATGCCAAAAACTCAAATATCCATTTTTTTTAGTTGTGCCCTTTGTAATTATTAATAATTATATTGTAAAAATTACTAAGGGTGCGATATATTAAGATAATAATAACTATATAAGGACAAGCGAAAATGATATAAAAATTTTTTTTTTGGTATATGTACAGTACATATATGCATTTAGTGAAAAGCGGTTATTTTATTAGTATAAACTGATTCGCCAATTTAATTTATTTGTATAAATAGTAATATAAACTCTACCACCAAGTCTGCGGAATTTTGCCGATTTACTTATGTCGTTTTATTACGACACCGTACCTTGGTCTACCGATACGTTTTCTGTTTTGTGGGCCACCACAATACGTTAAAACTTTAAAACGCGGGTAATATGCGCACCAGCTTTGAAAACCATAAAACAATATTGTTTACTTGTAAATCTATTTTCCATCACTAAGACAGAGAAATCACAACGTTCTCCACTAAAACATTTGATATATAGCATAGTATTAGAACACAGCGAGACATCTATTGCACAAGTGATGCAATAAGCGACTGTAGAACTAGATGTATTTTGTTTATTTTAAGCGAAGACTGAAGATCGCTTTAGTTTTATAGGACGGTGGAAGATTAATGATAGCTGAAATTGTGAATGGATAAACGAGGCTTCAGCGCTGGACTGGGTGTTCCATTCTAAGGCTAAACTCATTTGTTTAAGATTAGATAAATCTGGAGTTGATTTATATATCAGTAGACCCGAAATTTGATGGTCGCCATAAAATTACTCGTCTTCTAGTGGAGTATCTCCAAGAGAGATCTCAAAGATTAGAGAGAGAGAGAGTATCTCCTAAAGAGTTTTACACGGTGAGAATGAATTCGTCGTTAACAACATTACGCTGACTTGCCTTCAACCCATTAATGGCCACTAATGAATAGGCATCTCTTCTCATCAGTGAGGATGTCTAGATCATACTCCATCACGCTGCCCCAGTGCGGTATGGTAGAGGGGTTAGTGGCCAACCCAAGTGTCGTAAATTTTTAAGGCAAACGAAAACCTCCGTAATGGCTTGACGATTGTTATTTACGATAACAACTAGAACCGAGAGTTTAACCTGCTTTCCGAAGGACGGAAATGTTCAAGAATTTTTTGCCACTAGCGCTCACCTATCCAGGTACCGACTGCGCCCTGTTTATCTTGATTGCATAGGATCATCCCGAGCCGCCGGGCTATGAAAGTTTCTATGCTGACTATCAAAGCAAGTTTAGTTCACTTTCATTCTACTATTTTCTTGCCCGACAACGCATCGTGGATGCTTTTTGTGTTGCTGATGTTCATAGACATCAGTGACCATTCACCATTAGTTACTTAATACTCCTTTAGCTAATTAGCATCACGTGTTTTCTGGTTTTATAGTTTTTACACATTATGAACAGTTTATTCGTTTTCGGTACAATAATTTTCAACGATCCTTCGTTCTTGTCATTCGATGAGTCCTCTACTTATTTGTCCGATATTTCCATAGCAAATACTTGGGCCTATATTTCCTACTCCAATTCTATCACTACTTGAAGGTTTATCAGTTGCTTCGGTAATGCAAATGTGGAGAATTCGTATAATTTCCCTATTATCACAAGTAATAATTTATCTTAATACCTGTATATGAATTTATTGCTAAATTGATTGTAGGAAACGTTATTGGATGGTTAAAAAATACTTTAGCTTTAAATATTCTTCTGGATGGATAATATACATATCGTGTCTAGATGAACGATCCTACATTCAATTAGCTTATTGTATACAAAAGCAATGTAAATACTACTTATATTACGAAATACGTTCTTTTTGAAGTTGAAAGCGAATTGCATTCAACTTTATTTCACTGACTTCATTAGAATAAGAATATGACAATATTAATTGTAGGGCTATCTAAAATTGATGTTGACTTTAAATACATATCAATCTTCATATTAAAATGTGTATTTGAGGTACAGGACCCTCAGAAAAATCAATTGGCTTTACAGTTTTTAATGGCGATGTCGAAATGTCATACAAAACTAACCCCGGACATATTGCATGTCGCTTGACAAGTGTCACGAGTTCAAACATCAAAAGAACCCCTTTACATAACAAGGTTCGTAAACTATGTAAGTTATATAGCTTAAATGTTTGACGCTTTATATGTTTATAACTGGTTTCATTTGCGAATCTCTACCACAAATCTGTTTATCTTCATCGATCTATCCCTTGCTGCTGATGGGAGATCTTAAAAAGGTATAATTACATCTTTACATTTTAATAAATCATGATAGCTCTGTTCTATTTAATGATCTACATAGATCTGAGGTTTCGCTTATTAAGTAAGTATAAAAAAGAAAATGGTTTGTTATCCGCAGCAAGGGATAAATAGGTTTAATGCGGTTTATTGAACATGGTAATTGACACCTTAGGAGAAACATTTAAGGAAATGTACGTTGGAAATATACTCAAGTTTAGTCTAAACTCGTTTCATATAATTATTTCAATCATGAGATAATATTCAGAATTACTGAATTTTGGGAAAATTACTGACGATTGACGATTTTACAAGGATTTCGGTAGCGATTCGTAAAATAACATTCCAGTACTTCATTTCACAATCGCGCAATTCGCTTCGTGTGTTGCACAGTTTTAGTTGGATTTTGGTTTAATTTAAATGTAATTTTAAGTTCTTACAAAGGTATTTTATTAACATTACTTACTATACCAAACTATACTGATATTTACGTATTTGAGTTCATTTCTTCCTTCAATTTATAATTACGTTGCGGTTGAATTTAGTTACAGTTAGCGTAAAATTGGTCTCTTCAGTCTAAAAGAAGTTTTATTTTATTTAACAAATAATTTTATTACTCATTCATCCGTATCATAAAATTAATAGAAGTAATGGAAAAAAATAATACATCGAGAAATTTAAGACCACTTTTGCGTTGACCCGTTGATAGTTTTGGTTGCGGACGAAATCTTTATCTTCTCTCTTCTCTTCTTTTCAGTCCAGTGCTGGCAATAGCTGAGCTTCATACGGTGACACGGCAGGGCGGTACAGTTGCTCAGTGCCTCACCCAAGCCGTCAACTTCTGGGAAATTACCTTCTTTGTTATGGTCATCATAATTTTATATCTTCTCCCACTTATAATTCTTATAATTCTATACAGTGTTATAGCAAAAAATTTAATATCAGCTGCATCCAAGATCGTGATGAACAAAACTGTCGATCCTTACAACGCAAGAGCGAGGAAGCAAGTTATTCTTATGTTAGGAACAGTGGTATTGTGCTTCTTTTTATGTCTAATGCCCTATAGACTTCTAGCACTTTGGATCATTGTAACTCCTGCAGAACTCCATGAAAACATAAGCCCAGAAAGATGGTACAACTTACTATATTTTTCAAGAATAATGCTATACATCAATTCAGCTATCAATCCAATATTATATAACCTAATGTCATCAAAATTTCGAGTCGGCTTTTGTAAGGTGTGCATCTGTTACCAAAAGTCTACAGAGAGATCTCAGAATCGACGAGCTCAAAGAACTATTACGAATGGTTCCACAACCAGCAGTAGCCTGACAAGAACGACGAATAGTTTGAAGAAATTATTTACACACCGAGGTAGTTTAGATAAAAGTGAAGTGGAATCAGAAAGTAAGGAGAATAAAGACGACCCTAATAATGCGAAAACAAACGGTTTCTTCGAAAGAATGTTTACGGGCCGGAGATTTATTAGACAACAATCAGCTCCAGTTTGTTCGAATACGAATCCAAAACCGAGTAAGATAAACAGGATGCGAAGTGAAGGGAACATGGTTGAAGTGTCTAATATTATAGAAGCTGAAGGTAAAACCAGAGCCGAAGAGATAGGCGTCGAAGCAAAGTTTATCGGTCATTCCAATGCTAACGCTAAAAATAGGTCTGAAATAGAATTAGAATGCCCTAATCGAAGTCATGGCTCTTTACGCCGTAGTGTTTTAATAAATAGCGCTAAAGCTAAAAGTTTTGAAGGGGACAGCAAGAAGTTTGTTACGTACCAAAAGATTAAAGTTGACTGTGTCGTTGGCTTTCAAAAGTCGAAGAGCGTGGAGTATGATTTTCCAGAAAGTTTTGTATGACAGATGTTGATAATATAAGTTTTAGAAAATTGTTTGTTTAGTGTTATTCGTAGTCTAGTATTCTAGTTTAAAATTCTTTTCAATTCGATACTGCCAATCAGCTAGCTATTGAATATAATAGAGAAAACTTAGCCATTGAAATAAATTAAAGTTATGATGAGGTTTTTAAATAGCTTATATCTAAGTAAGCACTTTTAAAATAGTTAATAATATCAGGTATTACTTGTGGATTATTATTATTGAGTCAGTATTAGTTAATTTGCAGCATTACAATGGAGGTGTTTATATAACTGGGGTATTCAAGACGAAGCTCCTATGCATGGCCAGTACTATTAATGGCATGACTATAATGTACACTTATTTATTTCATGTTGTTTTTTATAAGAGATGTTATAATTTCCTTGTTAGTCTTATGTGTAAAAGATGCCTTAATTTGTTTATTATAGAAATATATTGCTGTATACTTCAATAAGAATAGGATAGGTTTGTTCATTACATTATAAATTCTGGCTGTCTCAACGAACTGAGATGCATATTTATTGATATTATGGTTAATAGCTTTATCTTAAAGGTGGGTTAAGTAGTTATTAAGAACTGTTTTGAAGTTATAAATATTCATAAAAAGCGTTTATGAGTTAATGGGGCTAGAAAATTTACAGATCCGTTAAACATTTGATTGTTAAAAATACTTAACATTTTTCAATTTTGTTATTAATGAACAGAACGAATCGCGATGAAGCTATTATACAAGAGGTACCTAGTAGTCTATAAATATAATTTATTTCTATTACGATAATGTTCAGTAAGTTAGAATAATCTATCGTTCGGACAATTCTTACATTACAAATGAATCCTTTTCAATTTTTCTGTAAAGCTCGGTTAGTTTCCGCACTTGCTTGAGCCAAACATACGACTCGTCTTATTTTGGGTGGGGGATTGAGAGCCAGAAATTTCTTTTATGAGGGACAATGCGTTGATGATACTTTTGTGTTGCTAACCGATTGGTGATGAACTTACCAAGACATAGCTCGCGCATTTTTCGACTATTTACAAAATAGGTTTGATCCTTCAGCAAATGAATTACGGTCGAATTTCGACTAAACGGTTCTAATATTAAGACCGCTATTTTTTGGTCACGTTACCCCTATATATTACATTGTTAACATCAGCACTAAGCAAGAATTTAATATAACGAACAAACTCCCGTATGTGAAATATTGTCAGAATATTACGTAAAACTATATGTTAAGGTATTTGTAAGCCAAAATATTTGTTCTATGTTCTATTGTTATAAAAAATACAGAATTTAATACAATGTACTGTTGTTTTTTTAGGATTCCACAGGCAGTATAGTAGGTATACAAAGAGTTATTATTTTAATATAAAACACTTATTATTTTACGTTCTGTTCTATTTACATATTGCATATTTTTGTCGATAGAGACCAAAGTATTTTTTAAATTATTGTTTTTGTACAGGCATCACGCAGAAACAGATTAAGACGATAATAATCTTTATGTATATATAGGTCATATAATTCTTCTATCACGAGCATGTCATTGAACTCCTCTGAAATTATAAATAAGGGGGTCTCGCGAAATAAGATATATTTGCTCACACGGAATAAATAAAACCTTAATGAAATTGGTTGTGATTCGTCACGCTATTTAGGGCTGCTGCAAATCGCACTGCGTACTAAGTTTATTAGTTATTCTTATATTTTATTTAATATTTTTTTCTGTACATTTAAGTGTATTTTATTCTGAATTTCAACTTAGTATTAGTACTGTGTGCTCTCGAAGTATATTACATACCATAATTTAGTGTCTCAATAAGTAAACAGTACATTACTTTCATTGAGAAATGTCTTTAACCATATACCGTCAACAAAACCAAGCATAAATCAGTACACAGCACAATACTGTATTTACGGAATCTTATGAAACACCTCATTCATGTTAATAGCCGCGCTTAAAGCAATTTCGTATCGTTAGCATACAATGCAAGGGTGGTAATTTATTGTCACTTGCAACGCTCCTGTGGGTAACACATTGCTCTCGACACTTGAATGTTGCTCCTTATGTATATAATAAAACTACGGCTGATGTAAAGTGGAAGGTATATAAGTAACTACACTTATATTATAAAGTTGAAAGATTGTTTGTTTGAACGCGCTAATCTCAAGAGCTACTAGTCGGAATTGAAAAATTATTTTTGTGTTGTATAGTCCATTTACCGAGAATAACTATAGATTATATACCAAAACGTTAGAACCAATATTCGTTTAGTTTACAGACAAATATTACAAGGTAAAACGAAGTTAACCGCGTCTACTAGTTTTTTATATAATTCCTGAAAGAAATCAGATAAATAGTATATAAAAATATTACAGGTTTGACAAAGCTACGAGATATCGGTCTTAAGGGATATTAATCGAGAGTGGTCACTAGACATTTTAAATTTCGAATCAAACTTTATGGCGTCTCTACAAACTATGTCAAGCATGGTGTGCTGTATGTATTTTTCAGATACTTAACTTTGCTAAGCGCGGCTGGAGGAAAGCATAATAACGGCGAACCGTGTCTCGCAATCTGAGCTTCACTCCATATTCACACATGTCCAATTCAACCGGAGCGAAATCAAAGGAACCATTAAGTTTGGCGCCAGTAATACATTAAACGTTACTTTATTTTTGCATTCGAAAATATCTTCACTTTGCTAATTACCTGTTAAATCAGCAAGAGGAATATATTTGAATGTTAAGTAGGCCAAACCACCAACCAAAGTACTCCGAAGATTAGAAATTGAGTTCATATATTTTTCTGTTGGAAAAAAGTGCAAGAAAAATATCTACGTGACCAATTACTATAAGGTGGTCCTTTTTTTAATATAAATTAAATAATTCTCGCGTTGAAGCCCTTAAGTAAATATCAAAGATCATTACATATATTTTTATTAATAAAAAGTATTGTAAGTCCTTTTTAAACCGTCTAAGAACATATGTATAAAGTTTTATGATATTCGGTTGAGTATTTTTAGCGTGAAAGTGTAACAAACAAACTTAATACACATTTATATTATTAGTATAGTTATGAGGATCAGCAATCGATCCGCATGTGTCTCCACAAGATATTCACTAAATTCACGTCTCGAAATGACAAAATCATATTATTAGATTTCGTGAAGAATGTGATGGAATAAAGGCGGCCTTTAACAGAACCTTTCTAAGCCACACGACCTTCAGAACAGAACAAATAATACCAAAGATAAATTTGCCGCCATAGGCTTAAAACAACATTATTCAAGTCTGTCGCTGTAATTGAAATTAAAAAGAAATTTCAATTTGAATTGAACAAGAAGGCGGAGGACGCTATTTAATATAATATATTAACATAGTAACGACTCCGAATTTTATTTAGTACTAGCTATTGAGGACGGATTTTCACAGTTTCATATCACCTCCAGATTTTAAATACTGTTTCACACATACAAGTTGTTAATGTGGCGTAAATATACGGTAGATACATATTGTCGCAGACTTTTAGACGAAACGAAGTTTAGACGAACGAAACGAAACAAAATTAGCGGGGTCTCCTATTTAGATTATAATTGTTTTAAAGTTAAATTACATTTTTTATATTTAGAACTAGATGAACCAGCAAACGTTGTTTTGCCACAAAAATGGTTATAGTGTGTTACAACAACAACAACAACAACAAAAATTGTTATAGTGTGTGTGTTACTTAAAAGTTAGACATAAATATGCTATCGCGGACTTTTATTTGTAATGCACGATTTTTGAGTAATTTTCACCGTTTACCGTTCCAAGTCTTGCCGTTTTCGCAATATTTTTTATTGCTGCTCCTCTTCTATTCATCTTAGCGTGATGTTCTATAGCCTTATAGCCTTCCTCTATAAATGGACTATCTTACACTGAAAGAATTTTTCAAATCGGTCCAGTAGTTAATGTTGGACGTCAATCCTATCTGATGGCAATTAGCGAAGAAGTCCAAAATGGTGGACGCACTAACTTAGTAAAACCCTATTCACTCTCCTCTTGAAGACTAACTTTTAATGTTTCTATGTATGTACATATTCTAATACACTCGTTCATGTTATGCGTTACTTGTGGAGTCGGCGAACTTAGTATCATCTTGGAAAATTCGTCCTATTTTTGTAACCTTGCTTATCAATACTAACTCCTATCGGTTGCAGCGTTATGATATAGCCTATAGCCTTCCTCGATAAATGGACTATCCAACACAAAAATAGTTTTTTAATTCGAACTAGTAATTCCTGAGATTAATGCGTTTAACCAAACACACTCTTTAGCTTTATAATCTTAATATATATAAAGTACGTGTCGCAGTGTTTAACCGCTATGGACTCCTAACCTACTTAACGGATTTTAATCAAATTTAGTACACCGTGTCCAGTTTGATCAAACTTAAA
>DWJN01004539.1:0-12308 GCA_018248895.1 Carystus phorcus
AAAACGTGGACTAACTACAGTACCGGTTTAAACTTCTATTAGACCAACTAAAATAAACCTTGGCCTAAAGTATAGTAGTAAAGATGAACCTATACTTGATAATCGTGGTTTAGACCTTATTTTGTAATAAAGCGGTATGTGTTTTTATTACGTTATAACCTTCCACTTAATGGTTGTTTGTTTTGCTCAAGTAACATATGGTGTTTCGGTTAACGACTTAAAGTAATAATGTTTATCGATTATTTTATAATCTTTGTCACGTACTAGTTTGTTGACCCAAATAAAATGTTAATATGTTTACTTAATAATAATATTGATAATATACGACGCCCTATCACAAACAAAACTAACATCTGATAAAATAATACTGTTTACCATTATAATATAATAGGTGTATTAAGGTATAGTAGTAAAAATAACTGTTACATACTATAACAATATTTTATTAATGTTTCAAATTGAAAAGCGGCAGAGTTATTATAATTATAAATATCTTAATATATAAATTACGTGTCACGGTGTTTGTCCGCGATGGACTCCTTAACTACTTAACCGATTTCAATCAAATTTTGCACAATGATCCAACTTGAAACTCAAACACAAACTCAAATCATTTATATCATGTAGATATTTATAAATACACTTATGAAACGTCAAATATTTTGCATCTACTACCGTTTCGGAAGGGTGCCTTTTAAAGAGGAGAAGAAACGGCGAAAGAAACTCCTCCAGAAAGATAATCCTATCTTTTTGATCTAAGATCTCTTATAGATGTAAGCTATCCAGCTTACATCTTAATTTATAGTCGCAATATTATTTTATTGCAAATTGTTTGTTTAATATCTTACAAAGGATTAGTTCCATAAGATTGTAACAGATGGCGGTGTAAGGTAATTAGTCTGTTAAATTGAGTGTGTAAACCTTAGCCACAGCAACGCGTGGCCGGGTAGTAGGTATATAATTTTTTTTCCGTAACAAAGGTGGCTTTACTCTTGATCAGCTTTAAAAACAACATAATTCACTAATGCCACGATCCCAATCTTTAATTTTGTATATACATACAATTGTATAGCGTTCTTGTCAACGTCGCATTTGCATAGAACACGCTTAGCTATTTATAAATTAATACACGGTTCGTTCGATTTATCATTTTTAAATTTTTTATTTTTATTTCTACTAGCAAACATACCTCCGTTTTACGTCAGAAAATAAAATGTTTGCAATCGTTTTTATTTTACGTGTTTCAGTCAAAAATTCAAATATGTCGCGTGCTATTTGAATGGATATATGAATGGAAGTTAGATATCTTCTAATATCAGCGTAACAAAAGTTCATTAGCGTCCTGACTTTTACGATTACAGATTTATTTTAAGACGACATATTATTTTAAATACAAAGAAATTATAACAGAAAAAGTAATACGTAGACATGAGGTTAATTAAAGGTTTTGCTGGAGTCATTTAGGTAAAATGTATATTACTCCTTAGTCTCTAGACTAGATTGTAATACATATGTTGATAGCTAGCATCTCAAATTATAGTTGCAATAATATTTTCTTGCAAATGATTTGTTTATTATCTTACAAAAAAATAGTTCCATGAGATTATAACAGATGGCGGTATACAGTAATTGGTCGGCTAAATTGACTATGTAAACCTGAGTCACAGCAACGCGTGGCTAAGTCTGCTAGTATAATTATAAAACAAAGTCTTGTTAATTACAGTATTTATACGTCAAGAACGACAACTTCTCGTCATTTTTATATTTTTGGACTTGTCTTCGTCTGCAATAGCAATAATATTAAAATATGATATTCATCAGTAAAAAAATATTATGAACAAAACCACTCTAACCGTTCATGGTATAACAAAAAATAACTAATTTCATTTCAACTTTATCGGGAATGATTGAATCATCCTACCTAGATTTATTATCGGTATCAAAAGTAGAACTCAATAATTTTGTGTTAATTTTAAAACCCGGATCTGTTGTTGAAATGACAGTTAGGCAGAATGGAAATCACTGAATCAGCTAGTTTTTTCTATTTATATCCATGCCGCTTACTGCACGAGAAATTTTAATACAGGCTTGTCAGTCTGCATGTATTTACAAAGATATTGCATTAACAGACAAATATTGAGCATTGTGTTAGTATATTTACGACTCACTGCAGTTTTAAAATGTTGAAATAAAATAAACTAATACATTAAAATTATAGGAATCACTGGTCGATATGTTTTCGTAAATTACTACAAGTATTTTTTCCATTAAAATATGCATTCTATGTTGTAATATTTTATCGAACAGACGCATAGCCCATTGGTATAGCCGATTATACATGTTCTTTTTTTGCCATTTGATTACGAACCTTTAAATGAAATGAAATATTTGATTGAAGTCGTGTAAACGGATTCATATTAGCATAAAGTTGTAAAAATTCAAAATCCCAAAGAGCCCTCATAACTGTATTACAGATCTAAAAAGAGGACACAGTTGAAAAAATTACGAAGCAATTAGCGAATTCGTAGTTGCGTAGAAAAACTCGTTTCCACTAGAAATTCACGCTAGTAAATTAGTGGGCAAAAAAAGTAATGAAACGATGTAATTACTTCAGTAAATAGTAAGTGAAAAATTATCATGAGTTCCATGTAATGAGTGGGTCATATATTATATTTAGTTTAATGAGATTCTAGTTAATATTTGTAACAGCTTTACATGATCCCAATTCCACGGTCTGTACGTGACATGGGCAAATTCAAAGGTACAAAGCAAACCTTACATATGATTATGTGGCCAAATATGACTACTATATTTTAATGAAGCAAGCGACAAAACAATAATTACGGTTACAGAAATGTCGGTCTGAAACTTTGAAACCTTATTAGTGTTGAAATTATAGACCACCACGCCTAATATGCAATTATCGTTTGACCACTATTGATATTTATGCATTTATTAACTTTCTGAGTTTCGAGTACGTACGTGATTCAGGTAAAGAAATAGGCTGTTCTGAGGTTCGAGTGTGCTTTTGAGGTAAAGAAGTAGTTTTATTTCTATGTCTAATCAAGCTGACCCCAAAAAACGTTGTTTTATCATATAAATTATTATTTTAGAACATATAAATAGTAATAGTGGGTTAACCTTAAAAACTCGACATATGCTGTCGCGGACTTTTATTTACAACTTTTAGAGGGGATCAATATTGTATTACATGATTTTTGAGTAACTTTCACCGTTTACTCAGCGCACGCAAGAAAAGCTCTTTCGCCGTTTCGCAATAGTTTTTATTGCTGCTCCTCTCCTATTCACCTTAGCGTTATTTTATATAGCCTATAGCTTTCCTCCATAAATGGACTATCTTACATTAAAAGAATTTTTCAAATCGGTTCAGTAGTTCCTGAGATTAGCACGTTCAAACAATCACACAAACAAATTCTTCAGCTTTATATTATTAGTATAGTTTTAATTTTTCAAGACTTCTTCGACGCATTAAAGTTCAAAGACTATTGTTATACTCGTATTATTATTACGGACATAAGGATAACATTCCTAAAGACTTCTGAAATAAATGAAGTTTCACTGCTTATTTCTTTTTTAGTTTTAAAACTGAGCGGTAATGTTTTTTACTTTGAAATACAGCACAGTAGCTTCAATGACACCTCACGTTATTGTTCGTAATCACATAATTTTCAAAGATACAAGTGACTTTCTAATACTCCAGTTAATAATACTTTAGTTATAACTTGCTCTCGCTGGGATGCATGAAACCTGTAACTTAGTACCTTCGAGCAATTTTTATTCAGACATTAACTACATAATTAAGAATTACGAAACATCACAAAATCTACTCCAAAATTCACCATACCACAATGATTTAAGTAAATTTTTTATTCGCTTTGTATTTTTTACGATAAGGCAAGAAAAAAAAAACACTATCTTTTAGGACAGATTATTTTCAATTTATTTATTTATACTTTAAAATCATAATATCGTACATCGTTAGACGCCGTTTCCGTTTGACGTTTTTTAGGCATTTTTGTTTTCATCTTGTGTTAGCAACGTAATCACAGCAAGCGGCATAAAATTTGTTGGTTATATGCATGAAAAGATCTCTATGAAACAGTCCCGGAGCAGTTATTTCAACTTTTATTTAAAGTTAGGTTAGGTTAGATTAGGTTAGTCAGTCGCAAATTAGGTTAGTTAGTCGCATTCATTTAATATGAAGTGTAAATTGAATTTAAAATTAATAATAAAAAGTATTTAGAGGGTTTTTATATTCTAATCTATTCTCAGGATATAGTTACACATTAGCAGATTCACCACGTTCTAAATATGAACTTATAACGATTGCCAACCATTCTGCTGCGAAATTATAAAAGCTGTGTCTTTTTATTAAAAACTTAATATAAGTCACAGTATCCAAAAGGACACAAGAACTGAAAACTTTAAGAATGACATTTTGCGTTCCTGCTCTGAAAAAATATTTAATATTTGGCTAAATTTATTTAACACCTGTACCTGGCGTTCGTCGCTACGCATATTAAAAATTAAATTTAAAGAAAATCAGCACACATCAATCATGTGTCCAATCGATATAATTGTGATACCAAAACCTTCATTAAAGAATTCTAAACAAAGTTACTAAAGACATAAGTGCTCTATCTCTTATAATTTCAGAGTCTATAAAGGACATACAGACAAACATTCATTTTTATATATTAGGGTGTAAAAAATATATTATTCTCTATAATACCATCAGACTTTTCTTTGTTTCTTGTAAATATTAGATTTCAGGATTGATATTTATGCAGTTCTTTCTCTAATAATCGGTGGTCTGCGTCCATGTAACTCTTTATAAAAAAATCTAACCAAAATGTTTAGATTTGTTTCCTACTAAAATATTAATTAGTCGTTCACCATTATATTGAGAATGAAGTCAAAATCTTAGCAGTAGTTACGGTTTCCTTATGATAATGATTAGTAAAGAACTAAGATAATTAGCCAAAAACTTTGAATATTTTAACACTTTCATTAGTTGCTTTCCGAGGCGAGGTAATTGGTTTTTTTAACTGTTATTATTTTTGCTGATTATTTTATAAATATTTTTAAAATAAATATATCATTTTGTCTGAAACCAACATTTTAGTCTTAAAATATAAGCTCCCGCTTTTAGGATGAGAAACTATAGATTTTCTAACGACGTTTTCCTCACCCAAAGTAACAAAAAAATAAAATATAAAATACCAGTATGTATTCTTACTTGGTTTCCCCGTTTCTATTTTAAAAAGGCTTTCACGAAATAAATGTATGGTTTTAAAAATTTAAGCTATCAATATTTTACAAAATTAGTATAATTAGTTATATTAATAAATTAATGAAATACAAAAAAAAGAGAAAAAATAAAAATATTTTTTTGTGATATGAATGTTCATCTGATGCTCAATATTAGTTGTAAGTTTAATAAAAAATACTGCCCAACAAACAAAACATGCCATAAAAATACACTTAAACACTTTCGTTCATAATAATTTATCCGTACGCAAAAAGAAATACTTACTGTAAAGTATTCTTAAACTGACTTATGCTTGGAAAACTGTAAAGCTCTACTCACCGAAAAGTTAAAAATCCACACGCTCAACAGGCACAGTACACACACTTAAGTAGTATATTTTATACCTACAGTCCGCTTACGAACTAACTTAAGAAAACTTTTAAACTACTTTTACGAACTTCAACACAACACGCACTTAAACAAAAGTCGACCACTAAGACTAAAAGTTGATATATTTACAGGATGTTCCAATGTTCACCATTGTACCGTTGACAAGTGTCACGCGGCCGCGATGTACGGGCGGGAAACTGGTAGCAACTGGTTAGAACATGTTCTAACCGGACGGCGAACGGCCAATTACTGAAGACTGCACGCAAGCCCGCGCTAAAGGTGTCAGTGCGCATGCTCTGACACGATTGACACTTCAAGCTTATACGTGCTAACACTACAGACGAATATTCATAAGTTAGTTTTTAGTTTTGTTTTGACGGATGGTCCTCATGGGTGTTATGCGGGACAGAGAAAAAATAATGTAGATTAATGTGATGTTCTCCGCGAGTTAGTGGGTGATTTAGCGCCGCGAACCGAGCTTGGGAGCAGGATGAGTGTGTTTTGAAATTTACTGTTTGTGTTTCAAGACGTTGAGCGTTCGATGAATTTTTCAAAACGATATTCTGTTAGTTATCTTAATAGGAAAGTCTAAATTAATATTTTAAATAATTGGAGATATTTCTATCCGCATATTTTCAAATTGTAAATACGTTTATAGTAGATGAAATTTAAAATACGCTCTTAAGTTTTCTTTTTATACGATAAAAGTTTTTAGAATTCTCTCTTAGGTACTATGTCTAAGTTCATAAAAGAAAGATTAAATACAAATACAGGATTTTGAAAACAATATTAAAACTAAGTCTGATTAGTGATAAATACAAGAAGCTTTACTAATGTAATAAATTATTAACTCTAAAAATAATTTCAAAATTAGAAGTACACGGAGGACCTTATTTGAGTACTTTTTGGAATTTGCAAACTTAAGTTTTACTTCATTTCTTTTCCTTTTTTTCCTTTCCGGAAAATGCTCAAATCGCCAAAGATGCTGCGTATGAATCGAAGGTTGAAGTTTTAAATTTAAATAGAAATTATATTAAGTAATTTTTAAAACAAATGTACGAGTAATAAAAATGATGCCAAAGGCCAACAATCAGTTCATATATTTCCTTTATTTTAAAGACCATTTTCATCGGTAAGAAGTATATAAAACCAATTAAATAAAAGTAATAAAGATTTCAATCAGGAAAGAATCCCTTTCAATAATGTTCTTTGCAAACATTTGGCTGGTACAAGAACCAAGACTTGTCAAGCATTCTTATTAGTTCATTGGCGGAAAATTAATCCGCGCAACGGGACATCTTTTACATCGCTAAAAGCTTTAACATCCATCCCCTTTTATCAGAACGATTGTACAAAACCACTCAACCCTTTTAAACCCCAATCCAAAGTGCGTCCGGTCGTTAGCGGACATTAATGGAATCCACCCGGTTACTCTCCCGTGAAAATAACAAGGAATAAGGATTTTGGAGACTCAATCTGTTGTTTGCAACAAAACATTGTCGCCAACGTAGTGCGATTAAACTCCAAAGTTGGCGGTGAGTCGGTACATCGCTTAGACACCGTTACTATAGAATACAAGTTCTAACTTCATATACGGTGGAAGTCCATGCTTTTATCCCAAAACAAATATAGACACCTAAAATGTCACACAAAATACATTAGCTTTAGTGAATAGTATTAGGCGTTGCTTTGAGAAAGTCTATTGTTATTCAATTAGTGTTAGTCTACTTTACATCATAAATTTTACTTGCGGATTGAAGCAAAGTACACTAACTCTAACTTAATAGGTGAGCTTGAAAACGAATTCACTAAGGAATTAAAAAGATGGTGTAAAATATTCTAAATATAAAAATATATTCCGTTGCATTTGTTTGTAAGTGGCTGCGAATACTTCCCTGTCTCAATTCTAATGTCGTAAGAGGTGACAGAAACTCCCGCCCCCGCCCTCTTGTTATAGAAGGCCATTTATATTATTAGTAATATCGTTATCTTTCTGTGAAGCTTACTTAGACGTTGTCCTGTTGTGAAAACGACATGAGGCGGCGTGACGCGACGCGATGTAATGCGACACAATACGACCATATTAGCAATGACACCGTCACTGATTAAGGCGACAACGCAGGACACGAATGCATGGCACGACTATTTGACATGTTCGCGTCGGGTCGTTGCATTGTCGCGTTTGTCGTTCACCTATGACAACGGGTTTGATAGCTACAACATTTTTGTTTCGGTAAATCAAAGTACTTGTTGTATGGCTGACGGTTTGACAGATAGTGCTTTCTTTCTTTCTTCTTTTTCTTTCTTGGCGAACAACGTATCAGTGATGCCTTTGGTTTTGCTTTGATCTGCAAGAATAACGGTAACCACTTGTAATCAGGTAAGTTTTCTACTGATTTGTCGACTATTTACTTGAAAAACCTTCTAAACAAAAAGAAATTGTATTAAACTTTAGAAAATAGGTAGAAATTATAAGTTCATAGCTCTGGGATGGTTCGTACAAGTACCAAATATATTTAAAAAATACTCGATTACATACATATGACATGTCTACTATAGAAAAACTATTAACATTAACCTTATAATTACTTGTATTTTTGTCTACTGAAGCTATTTAAGAATAAACAGATATTAAATGATTTAGAATTTTTGAAGATAATCGGATATGAACTTTTCAACTTGGAGTTCGAATTATAATTAAAACAAGTCAATTAAATTAATTTTACTGACCCACGATTAACTTTGCGCAAGCCTTCATCGGGTTTTACGTAGTAACTGTACATCGAGGCAATTAATCTAGCTAAACACGCCTTAGTGAGCTGCGATGGCCGTTGCGTATCGCGATGGGTTTATGTAGTAACAATTAAAAGCATATTTTAACGGAAGTGGTGGCCGTTGAGACAAAAAATAATATATATTTTTTTTTCATTACTTGGAATGTTCCAACGTCCGCCACTGATGGCCGTTGGGACAATAATTAATGAGTTGTTCTAGCGGCCACCACTGGTGCCAGTTTTAGTGGTGGCCGTTGGGAGTATACCCTCCAAAAGGAGAGACGTTTATACATGACGATGTATACACTATTGCGTAACTGTGGAGTTTGTAGTGTTTTTTTATTTTAAACTAGATTTATTCAAAATCTCCGTGGTCTTTTCAATAGTGAACGACAACTTTTTCATTTAAAAATTAACGGTAAATTATAATAATATTGTTTTTAACTTATTGTTTGTACATTCATGATTAATAAGTGAAGTTAACTGATACGGCTTCATACGAAAAATCGATGGGATTAATTTTTGTGGAATAGAACAAAACATGTAACACAGAATAAAGTTCTTATTTGACTTTAATTATGCTTACGTTAAAATTATATAGTATTAAAAATTAAACACTCGCAGTATATAATACTATTAGTAAATATTATAATACTACAAACTAGTACATAATACTTTCCATACTAGAACCTTTTTTGCTATAAAGTATTTTTACTCTAGTAAAATAATATTACTCTATGAAAAGGGAAACTGGAACACATAACTACTGCAAGTTTATATCAAATAAACTTTATCCCCGGAGGTCGTAATCACGGATTTGGAATTAAATTAAATACGACAGTTTCAAAGCAAAAGCTATCGAAATGAACATACTATATGTAATGAAATATTGAAATATGCATCCCGTGCGTTCGTGTAAATGAAAAAATCTAATGGTATAATGGATTGAAATGAATATTTTGTGAACTCCTAGTAGTACGCAATCCTGGTCCGCAATCATTTAAAGTGCTTTCGTGTCGACGTTAAATATATTTTTATAATTAACATTACACCCGCAAGCGAGACCGTAGTTGCTTTATTAAATATTTTTTAAAACACAATCATACTCGGAGCAGCGTAAATATTTGCTTTAACTTAAAAGTAACGTAATTTTGTCAAAAAAAAACTACATTTATATTGGCAATGAGTCGTCAGCCCTTTCATCACTAATAATTAAGCATTAATTAAGCAACTGAGAATTACTCGTATATGGGCCAGTAAAACGTTGAAAACGAAGTACAAAATTATTTTGAAAAACACAAATAATTACGATCGCTATAAATTCATGATTGAAATGGTACCTACATTAAAAAAATAGTTATATATATATATAAAAAAATGTTTACATACATAGTAAATATATTAAAAAAATCGAAATTGGGGCTTTTATACATATACATACATTGTTGTAATGTGCGGTCATGGGTTTTACTAAACATTCAGTTTTTTTTCATGTAAATCAGTTACCAAATAAAGAAGTTATGTCAATTTAGGTCCATCGAATTTATGTGAACCGAAGTTGGCCGGATCATAGTCTGACATATGATAGGTAGAATATCGCAAACATTATATACTACTAGTTGACCCAGCAGACGTTGTTCTGCAACAATATAACCTAACAGACCCTGCCACGCGTTGCTGTGACGTGTTATGCAGTGTAGTTAAGGTTTACATACTCAATTTTGCAGACTTACTCCGCCATCTGTTAAAACCTTATGGAACTAAAACAATTTGCAAAAACTCAATTTTGTCAATTAATTATCTTAGACCGCTATCTGTCAGAATCTTATATTAAACAAATAATTTGCAATAAAATAATATTGCAACTATAAATTGAGATTTAAGCTATCCTATCTTGTAAGTTTGATCAAACTGGACACGGTGTAATAAATTTGAATTAAATCCGTTAAGTAGTTCAGGAGTCCATAGCGGTCAAACACTGTGACACGTACTTTATATATATTAAGATTATCGGATATCTCTATGTTTAGTGTTTCGTATTCCACACCTTCATTCCACAATAAATGACATCTGATTTGATTAGTTTTAAATCACCGTACCGTAGCATAAAAGTAATATTTGATTGACATATTATCTATAAATTAGAACTTTATATTATAAACTAACGCTATACCAAGCCTAAAAAGTATTCTTATAATCTCTGGGATCACATTTCATGCACTTGTGTTTACTTTTATTTATAATTAGCAAATCCAATGCTTTGTGATTGCTATGACATGTTTCAAGAAAATATACTTATAGCTTTTATGAGCTTTTTAAACCAGAACATTTGTCTATGACATTTTTATTACTCAGTATTAATTTCAAAACGTCCACAATATGTTTGTAAAGTCATTGTATTTCGCAAGTTTGAAAGCGTAGAGAGAAATTGTAATTGTTTTTGTAGCGAATTAAAATCTATCTCTTACCTGCTTTGAAAGATTATACAACTTCGCTTTGTTTTCAGTTGAAAAAAGAGGTCTTTATGTAAGATGTTTTTAGTTTTAAATGCTGGGATTAACTTTCTTGTCAAATTTAAAAGAATTCAGGCAGATCCAGTGTTTACAATACTCTGGAAGGCTTTTCAAGATCATCATTTGCTTTCGAAAAATTTATTTATAATCAATTCACTGGTTTTACTTATTAACCACTTATACTTCCTGTGTTCTTAAATATGAATGACCTTCTGAACTTTACTTATGTACGAAAGCTACTCACTATACAAATATTACACACACATTTATCCTTTGACATAATACTATCATGTAACAATTAGTTTAATAAGTAACGTGTGTGATACTTTATATGTACTATTAAGTATTATTAGAAACTTCAATCTTCCAAACTGTATTACTTGGGGTTTATTCTTAAAAGCAGTGGCGTCGAATTTTTGGGGTGTAATGCTGGGTATGAACCTATGCAGAATTGGCTTCAACAGGTAATAAAAGGTTTTTGAAATGGCTTTAATATAGAGGTATAATAGGATTAGCGCTTTACAACTCGTTTTTACAGCACCATCTGTAAAATTTTGTGTAAAAAGTAAGTACAGAGTCATACATCTGAGCTGTATAGAATTAACTTTGTATAACTAGGTAAAACTCTCGACTTTTTCATATCGCTGACTTAATGAACTATAAAATAATAAACAAAGTGCTTAGTGGAGCATAATTGTGTTTTTGCGTGTCTGAGCTATCGATTACGGAACTATGAAAGTACTGTAGGCAACAGTTTTTAAAAAAAGAATGTTATATTTTTATTTTTCACAAATATTTTATGTTTTCGGATAGATACAATATATTCGTGTGAATCATACGTATATTCTATACACTTATTGCTATTCAAGAAAGGAAAAAATCTACCCAACCGCAGCATATATCAAAACTTCTGCTTTAAAATAGCCTCGTTTTCGTAGATCATTACAAAATAAATTATGACAAAAAAAAGTTCCGATGTTTTATAACAATGTCTTATCTAGGGGACTTCTCTGAAAACCTACAGCCGTGGGGTTATTATCAAATATTCTATGGCATAAGCTAAACGTAGTCTTAAATCGTCGTATCACATAGCATAGTTGTTCGTACAAGACTCGTAATATTAATATCTATTAAACTTGATTTTTTATTTTTTATTTCTGATTGTGGTATCAGATCATTGTATTTCACAAGTTTGAAAGCGAAAGCAAATTAAAACCTATTTCTTACCAACTTTGAAAGATTATACAACTTCGCTTTGTTGTGAGTTGAAAAAAAAGAGGTCTGATCAAAATCCTTTCTTAGCGGATGCCTACGTCATAACATCTACCTGCATGCCAAATTTCAGCCCGATCCGTCCAG
>DWJN01004540.1:0-12306 GCA_018248895.1 Carystus phorcus
CGTGCTGATGCCACGTACATGTTTACCAATTGACATTTTTAATACATAAACTCAACTCATTCATTTTTATACAATAAAAACTAAGCGGTAAATATATTAGATGATCACAAAAGTTATTTTCTTTTTAATCAATATTACTTCCAAGTTTCAATATTTGTCAGTCCTCTCCTTAATTATTATAAAAGCTCCTTCATATTCATTAATTTTACACTGCTACAAAATATACCTAAACCGTTAAAATAATCTGACAAATAATGTCATTAAAATCCTTCAATACTTAATTATTGTAGTAACAACAGTAAGCTGTTTCCGTATTAGCCAGCGAATAAGGTCAATTTAAAAAAACGCTAAAATCTACGAATAACGTAGGTACATATAATTCACTTAAAAGGGAAATAAAATATAATCCGTATTCGTGGCTTATTTCATATCTACCATTGCATGCCATATCTACTAGTAATGCTAATATTGTATAAGTACATTAAACTTCCATATTATCTATTAGCAGTATGTATAAATGTACGTCAAAAGGACAGAGGGCTTTTACGACTCCATGGTGAGGAGACTCTCAAAGAGCGATAGGGTAATCGTCATATATTGCGCTCATTGTACCACGACGTAATCGACATTCCACAGGGCATATTCTAAAATCGGTTTAGGTTTGATACGGTTCACACCTTTACGACATTCATTTAAATCTAAATATATATAACTCAAAGGTGACAGACTGACTGACTGATATAGTGATCTATTAACGCACTGTCCAAACTACTATATTTGTACAAATTACTATATACACCAAAATGTTACAAGTTGGTGGTTTTTTTTGCAGTAGCTAATTTAAAATAAATAAATAATAAATACAGGCTTAAATTAGTTCTCAATTTTATTGCTTTTAGGTATTTTAATAATGGACACAATGTGAAATGTCTGATTTGTTAATTAAGCTGATGACTTAATACAAATTCTTAGTCATTAACCTTTTTAGTCTCTATGTAGGTATCTCTATGGTAGGTGCCCAAACTTTTTTTGTAAATTATACAAGGTAATACATTCGTAATGTATAATATTACAATCAGTATTATTTATGTATATGATATCAAATCCTGTGTCTTTAATGTTTGTGTGTACGAGTATCTTATATAAATGAATGCAAATATAAACAATAGAGTTACAGAGCTACTATTTTATGTGAACATGTATCGGTTTACAAAAAAGATTCTTGTAGCAGAAAGTTTCATCATAAATACGAGTGTCATAACGGTCCCGTACCGTTTCGCCGTTTGATGGTAAGGTGTGACGTGTGCCCCTAACCAGTGGAGTCAACAAACGTGGCTCTATGGAACACGTCGCGCTCTCAATGGCTGTTCGCGTGATTATGACGTGCTGTGAAAGCCAACTTGATATCGGAGTACCTTTGCAGATTTCTCGGGGGAGCCTTTAACGCATTCTTAAAGACTTGTTAAGCAACGTATTATATTATTTGCGTAAATATGATTTTTCGGTAGGTTTTCTTACACTTGAAGCGTCTTATGACACAGCTACTATGTCATCTGGTGGAAATTAGAGATGTAAGATGATACTACTGTTTTAATTGTTAGGTAACTATTACTGTTACTGAATACAATGATTTTGTAATAACAATATTTTGTACTAAATACAACAAAAATGTTGATAAAAGTGATGTCTTGAAGTTAATAGTTCAAAGAATTCTACTAAGATAATGTGCTTTACCACCCGAGACTACGTCACCGTTTACCATCAGGTGGGACTGTAGTCAAGCATTAACTAATAATTTATTAATAAAAATAAGGATAGTATTTAAACGAGTGGCTAAATAAAAGTTCACGTGACAAAAATAATTAATTTACGTTATAGTATTACTAAGTGAGTGACTAGAAATCAACAGAACAGCAACTTACAAACATTAATTTGAGTTACTTAAAATACAAAACCTAAGTTAACCTAAACTAACTACTCTCTTTATTTCCAGCCGCTCATTTAGTATCCAGTCATCATGTATCTAATCGCACGGTTAGTTAATTTTACTTACTCAAATTCATACCGCTCAACTTATTAAAAACAGTATATAAATCAGTCGCTAAGATTTCTTTTCGATAGTTTTATAATTTGCCTACAAATAATATGGTGAAAACTAATTTTTTAAATAAAAAAAAATCAATAAGTTATCAAGTTTTTACCAGATTCTTTTATATAGAAAGAGATATATTTTATCTTACCAATCTTACACAAAAACCGATAGCCCAATATCAGTAGAACACCATCGATCTTTATCCGATGACTTAATAAAATTTATCTGATGAAAATTACTATCTGTGAACTATGAACAAAAAAGTTGCCAGCTGGCAGAGTGGGTCCCGGTAGATAAGCCAAAAACCTATGAACTGTCGTCATTCAAAATATATCGACAAGAGTGATTTGAACTTTAGAATACTGATCTGTAAGTGGTAAATTGACAATGATATTATTATTTTTTCTAATTTTTTATTAAAATTTGTCATGAATAATAATTTTGAAGTGAAGTGTATATGCATATTAGTAAGCAAATAATAAATTTTCAGGTATTTTTACATTATCAATGTTGTAAATAGTTAAAAATCATAAGTCTTATTATTTCAAATCATACATCGCACACATTATGACGCTTCTTTTGCCGGGTGGCGATATATATTTTCTTCTACAAGCAAAGCGAGAAATATCGAGATATATAAAAGATTATATAAAGTTTTCTCTCAATTATATATTTTAAGATTTTATAAAGGTTTTTCTCTGTATTGTGGACCCCTAAATCACCTAGAAACGATAATAATCTTGCGCAAGCGGTTCTGTGTCAGCAGATGTGCGCGTGCGCACCACCTGCCCCACGTGGCTAAAGAGAATGGCCGACACAAAGACGTCCGAAGATTCTATTGTTGCAAATCTTTGGAGCATTGATTTAGGTAATATCTGCTTCTATTGTGACTGCCGTGCTCTCAGTGTCACCTATGGACTTAGGATTTTTATACATGTCACCTGTCCTGCTACATCGTAAAATCTATTCCAAACAGTTAGTTGTAACAAAGCATGGTTATAAAGTTCATGTTCCTACAAAAATCATAATACTATAATGAACTATACGATCCTGGTTGATAGACACGAATTTGTTTTGCTTTATAAAATGAGAATTATGCCTATATGTTTTTTGACTATAATAAATGTTTAATAAACTGTTATAGACTATCGTTAGTAGATATAGATTGTCTCGTGATATACATTTTATCATTAGGAAACATGTATATTTATTCTAAAGTCTTAGTCTTCATACTCATGTTCAAAGGCCTATGAAACCTAGCTCATGCTTCACTTCTCAACATATACATATGTATGTAGGAGTAATGTATTATTTCTTTGATCCTTGTCTTACGGTTATGTGTATAGTATTCTTTGGTACGTTATTTAAGTAGATAACAGTAGTCAATGTTAATTAAAAATAATTGTATGATATATTGTCTATATTATATCAAAGTCCTGGCATAACATGATACTTATTCTTAAAGACGTAATCGGCTGTTGCACCCCGTTGCATAATAATAAAAAGAAAGTTATCACCACTATTTTTTTCTTTTTTTACATCGCCGACAAACGATAAGACCAGCCACCTAATGCCAAACTAGTTTTAAAACTCATTCATAGATTCATAGAATACGGACAATGTAAAAATTTACGCATACCTGCCTTTTAAGCTTACATCAATTGCGCGTATTTAAAAATTATTACTTGTTTCTTATGTCATCGTGATAAAGACGAAGTTTGTACAGTTTCATAGAATTTAACCCTTGTAAAGCAACGGACTGAACATTTTTTCAATTGGTTTGCAATAGTTTCTTTTGAATACCGTATTTTATGTTTTAGGGAAAGTTATGTGTTTTGTAGCTTCTACTGGCGTAAAATAACATTTAAAGAATATTATTTCTGTAACCTGGTTAAATGTGTCTAACTAATGTCCAACCTCTATACATCTCACCAAGTTTTTATTGGACCAAGCTGCAAGGACTGTATGCCTTTATTATTGTATATTAAGGATAATAATATATTCCTTATTATGTACGCAGAAGTATTAAATGACTCGTGAGAAGTCCATCATTCAAACAGGATACTATTACATACTATATACCTACGTGGTTATACCATTTCTGAGATTTTAAGTTTTTAAATTCCTATACGTCAATAAACTGAGGTGTACTTAATTTATATTACGAAGTAAATTTATGTTAACTCTGGAACCCCGCCTACCTGGCTGCCGGCTGCTTCCAAGCGCCGCGCACTACCCAGAATCAAACAATAGGCTTTTTTTCTAAAATCCAAGTTAAAGCGCAGTTTTTCAGCGCAAATTCCAAAAGGACACCTGGTCGGAAACAGCCCCCGGGGGTCCCTCTACTCTGATTGATAGAGGTCCGTCGCAAACGTGATTTTCGCAACACAATACATAGAAAAATCGAACGTTTCAAGCGTTTCGAAGTCGGCGACGTGGAGTCTGTTTAAAACAATCAATGATGCAGTTTTGTGAATGGAACGTGAAACAAAGATCTTTTGTGGTGCCCTCTAGTGGGTGGGCAGGTTGTCAAGTGAATTATTAAAGGGAATCGTCAAACAATCCGATCATTGACTCCTCATCGACGTGGTGTCTGCGTAGGAGGTGCTTTTACGATTCTCTCTTGTTTTTTTGCGTATTTCTAAAAAAGTAGGGCTATTCATGTTTGCTGAAACCAGAATTTTAAAAGCAAAAGCTATATGTACGTATAATGTAGTGAATAGATTTGCTATTAAATTTTTCAAAAATTGTGTGAATCGACCAAATACCTGTCTTTAAATTTTTTATTTTTTTTATAACGCTTGCACCTTAAAGTATAAAGTTTGCACCTTAAATCCAATTTATGTTTCACATTATAGTCATTTTCAACCTAACATTTTATATTTCAGTATCTAACGAATAACATTTATGCACGCGCCATTTCTAAACATCAGTTTGATTGATCTTGTAATGAATATGCAGATATGTAGAATGGAGATAAGATCCCGCAAAATAAAGCAGGTTCCCTCAGGAGTGATTGCCGGCGCCTACTGGTGCCTAGCACAGCCAGATTTTAATCTCAGATAAGTGGAACGGGCTCAAAACAGTTTACATAAATTCTAGAGTTAGCACCTTGTTAACAAACTGCACAGTTTGATTATATGAGATCGCTTGATAAGTGCGTGTTTCAGTGTTATTACCACCCGTTATGTCAACTTAGTTGATGGGTTGCCTTGCGTTATATTACACTATTATACATAAGACTTGATGTCTTTAATTTTATTTTTATTTGTTCTTTATTATAGCATCCTATGGGTCAGGTTTTACAAATGGCGAACTAAATGCTTGACATTCTCTGCTAGTGAGCCAAGGGTGATAGTGAGCATATGAGGTGACAATAAATTTAATCAAAGTAAATAAATTATGTAAGGTTTTGTTTGTTTCTTCATATAAATATTCAATAAACGAGAATACGAGCCACATTGACGGTAAATCACCATCGCTAATAGACCCCATAGCAAGCGACGATAATTCCCATGTTTTGCTGACCATGAAAGTAGAGACGATAAACTACTTTAAGAAAGAAATAATGGACAGATCTTCCATTTCTTTGACACCACATTAAGCACTTACGATTAGGTGTTCCTATTGCTAATTATTAACATAATAGTCACTGTTAACTTGGTAAAAGGTATTAATTTTTCGTTGATTCATAAGTAACATTGTTGCTTATTAACCGATTTTAATGTTTACAGTAGCAGAACAGAAAGTAACATATTTCTCAACCCAAAAAGAAGCAAAACGAAGTACTCGGGCGACGAAGAAATAATGAAATATCTTCATCCAACCCTTCTAATTAATAGCCATCAGTGTCTGCTCCACTCTCGAGGGCTGACAACGCTTTCAAGTTTTTTAATATGCTTCCTCACCTCCGTAAAACAGAAAGGATAATTGCGTTTTTCCTCAACCGAGTTTCAACTCCCTCGTGAATCTCGCTACAATTAGGAAAGTTGGCGATATTTAACTCGCGACTGGAGTATTCAGAGAAAACTTGCATCAGACGCGACTACAGTTTTTTCGTTTCAATTTGGGTCAATTTGAGTTAATTTTAATTTAATTGCGTAATTTTTCGAGGCTGTGATTTCTACTTACATACGCATTTATGCATCGATTTTTTGGAGATAGTTATGCAGTTGAATAATAACGTTATGAGTATACTCGCACAGTTATAGCCCCATACTAAGAGTCACTATGTCGTAGGTGTCATGGACGACACAGAAAAAAAGAACACACACAGTCCAAGAACAGAAATTGAAACTCTTCATTCATATTTCTGTCTGGAAATCGAATCCAAGACTCGTCGAATAGCAATCATACCATATTTGGTGCATTTTTTATATAACCAATGAATTAAAAAAATCGCAAGCACAACCATGATACAGTCCGTTATGTGCTGAAAATAAGATTTTAAATGAATATTTAGCTGAATTTGACGATTTACAAGGGTGGGTAATAATAGTACATATAATTAGGCACTTATACGCAAATAATAAAAGTACATCACAAAAATAATGTTTAAATTATTGAAGAACTTAATAACAACTAAGATTATACTTAGTTGTTATCAAATATCATTAAAGATAAATCCCAGATATAGATTTGATATTACTGTAGATATTCACACACACACTATTCTCAATATTTGCTATACATGAAATACATATCTTATTAAATACATTACCCGAACTTTAATGCCGTACTCATATAACTTTTATCCCTTATTTTCTATTAAACTGTACTTAATTTATAAGTATTACATATGAACATGTACCGAATTATAATATGTTTCTTTTTTCATAATTAAAATGCGTCATATTAAATTCATACCGTCATACGGGCATCCCTGATTTCAACTGCAGGTTCTGTCGGATGCTCACATCTCACGGGCGGGCGGCCTGATTAACGCTTGCCATTGTATACCTACATAGGACGCAATTAAGTATTAGACAGAGTTTGTAGGTATTCTATACGTATAAATGTAAATTTTGTAAAAAAAATCCCACTTGTTCGAAATACGATTTTTACTGGATTTTTATTTGAAACAATTCCTTTTTATTTTTTAGCTAAATAACTTATAAACATATTCACTTTTAAGGAATTGTTATTAATAATAAATCGTTAATGACGGATGTATGTGTGAACAAGCCGGCATACGAATGCATTTCAATACGTTGCTCTTATTAGAAGGTACGATTATCATATTGATAGCAGGACATGTGTTATGTGTTTTACATGTGGCTTCTATTGACTTAGTGTGGAGCGTTATCCACGACGTTGCTTCAACGGAGGCTGGTTGGTAGACATTACTGAGATTTGGTAGTTTGATGAGAGTTAATTAACGTGTCAGTATTTAAGTTACTAACAATAATAGACTTGCCCTTACTTCTACCATCGAAGTACATATCATAAAAATGTTTCCACAAGCTCCCATGATTTTTGTTGTTTTTAAGTTACGAGTAGTTAATTATTTTCTTTCTTAACAATAACACCAACGTGTTTAATTTCAAAAAGAACACAAGGTAAGGGAAATTGAACATCAGAAAGTGCTTAACATATCTAGTAGTAGTAAGCCTTAAGATAACCTCGGAAACGTTCTATTATTATTTTTAATAAATACTTATATTGAATAATTTTACGTAAAGTAAATCAAATATCGCCCTAGAAAAGTAACGAACAACAGAATTAAGTAAACAGTGATAAGTGACTGCAGACTAGTTAACAAGTGCAGTGCCATTGCACGCCACTTAAGTGGTAAATTTGAGGAAGCTGTCATCTGAACACAACTCGTCGCGATCGCTGAAGTGGTCTGCTAACGAACACGCGTGTCAAAGCGAAACACTTCATTAGGTGAGCCACGCTCTTCGGCACCGCACCACACCCCCCGCCCCTCACTTCTCCTCACCTCTCCTCACCTCGTGCACCTCGTACCCCGCTCCTTCCAGCCTCTATTTAGTGGGCGTCTTACCGACTTCGCTAATTAGACGACGCCGACTCTCTTCTCATTAGTGGCGAAATTATGCAGTTTGCTGGAATTCGGGTTAAATGTGAGGTCGAGTCGAGGAGTCGAGTGCCGAGAAAAATGTGGAATATTCCGCAATGTCTGCCGACTGGTCTCGATAATTATGAATTTCGCGCAATTCGCGGCGTCTTCGTTGCTTGTGGATGAAATGATTTTATTCAAATTAAATTTAATGTTGGTCAGGAAACTTGCAGACATTTTTAAAGATTTTTATTCGGCTCTTGGAAACTTTAGTAGAACGTAAGTTGGAAATTGTGACTGTGGACTACTCATTTAAATAAGTGAGCTGTCTAATAGGAAATATAGCTTTTTACACGAAGGCACAGATTCTCATAAGAACAGATTGTCAAATGGACGTACGTATGCTTCATACGTAACCGAAACATAATGTATTTCTCATCATTGGATTTATTATTTTAAAGTTACTGAAATGCAGACAGGTGTAAAAAGCTATTCTTTTTTGTGAATGATAATGAATAACTATACATACATATATTTCCATGTGTAGGGATAGATTTTATTTTATGCCGTTATCAGGTAAACGAGCAAAAGGGTCACTCGATGAATCCAGTATCATTTGCTAAGTAAATGGTGGATTGGGCTCTTATAAGATGCAACACAACACCTAGCGGTAAAATCTGTAAAAAAAAAACTGAAAAATGTTTACCAAAGATATCGCGCACCAATCTACATGTAATCGGATTTTCAAGACCCACGTCTGATCCGCGTACGATCGGTTTTTATAGAGGAAGAGGAAGTCATAATATTGAATTCCATTGTGGAAGTAAACGGCAATACAGGGACTTGGCTTAGTAGCCGTTGCAATCATCAAACCAGTAAAAAGGTAGAGAAGAAATCTGATTTAAAAGGTCATTCACATTTACGGAAATTCCCAACAGGAGATAAACGAACCACTTTTTTAAGATAAAATTATATCGACAACGAATGTTGGGTATTGTAATGCTTGACATCAACTCCACTTACCATCAGATCAGCCTCTCACCAGTCTACGTTTGCTTGTCTAAGACAAGAACATAGCTTACCACTTAATTATACCTACATTACATAGAAAATGTATTAAAAAAGGGAACGATACTTTTACCGTCTAATTTATTTAAAACGAGCGAAACCGACATATTTGTAAGTCCGTCCTTTGAGCAAACAGCGTTTATCTACAGCACATTGGGTTAATAAATGGGGGAGGAAGAATGAGAAGTACGCATTATTTTAATTAGGCAAAAAAACGTTGGAACTTTGAACGACGTTCACTGTTCAGGGGTTTTTAATACTGAAATTGTACGGCTTCACCAATTTGTTTCACTTTGATTAAAAGCTAGTATCAAAGCTCGATTTTTATTTAGTAACTAGCTGGACGCATGTAAAAAAATCTAATTAAAAAAAAGTCAGCATTATATAATGCACCATATTTTCGATAGATCAGTTTAAAAAACAACATCAACATGTACTAACATTCAACTGTAACTCATCAACTATGTATACTATCAGATCAATATAATTTTGTACGAAAAACCTTTTTCAGAGCATTATGAACAAAGTTGTTACTTACTGTTATCAGTGCTCTGCTATTTCATAGTTTATAAGGGACAAATAAACAAACAAACAGTGATTTTTATATATATAGATTAATTTTTCGAAGTTTCTGTATCTACTTATTCTGTACTCATTACTGTTTTAATAATTAATAAATATAGCAAAAGTTTTAGTTGCTTTTGACTCGAATATTTTTCATAGTTCTGTATTTGACCGATAGAAAATTTTTGAAACGAGATAAAGCGAAAATCAAAATGTTAATTAAAGTATGATGTGTAGTGTAAGAGAATACGAGTATACAATAGTAACAAAACTATTGTAGTGGGCTTGTGGTTAATGAAATGTGTAATAACTAATCTTAGACCACAATCACAATGGCTTGTATTGGGATCATGAATTAGTTTAGGAAATTATTAACGTATTTAATTACAGTTGATTATAGAAAATTATTGATACTCACATCCTATCTTTCACCGTTATTATTAGTCATAACTATAAGAAATAGCTTTGCCCATATCATTGCTGCAACGTCATTCGCGTTAAAATAATTACTATTCGTAAAATATTGACATCGCCGCTACCTACAGTACCTGTCCATTAGGTACTAAATAAACATAACAAAGTAAGTTTAGCCCCGTTAGCGTCGCCCCACCCACTAGCAACAATGCCGCCAGCAAGGTTCCGACAAAAAACGCCGCATCATACTCAAATCATTTACGAAATATTGACAACAATAAACGATTGCCCCACGGCAAGGACTTTAAAAAATGCCGGTTATTAATATTTGTTTTCTTTGTCCGGGACCACGTGTCCCCACACCTGAACTCTGCGGATGACATTGCCGAAAAAAATTGCAAAAAATATCCGATGCTAGGCGAAAAAGAGCACAGGCGCAAACAGACAACAGCCAGTTTGAATGATTGCTTCCCTGGAAGAGCGGCAAGTCCATTTTTCACAAGTGCCATTCACCGCTTTCATGTTACGTAGGTACTGTGTATTTTATATATTTTTTTATTTATCGACGCCCCCCTGCCTCCCGCGGCCAAATTGATATTCGCCGAATGCGAATTTACGGCGTCCAATTCCTCACTGTTTTATTCATTTACTGATTTCGTGATGGTAAACTCGCAGGTAGATGTGTTTAATTTCGAAATGAATGTTTATTGGCGCGTTTCGTTTGTTCCGATGATGTAGGTAGCCGTTGTCGGAGCGATGCCGTGTTTCGATGTTTGCTGTGTAGTTACGCAGCATTTTTGTTTACGGCTGAGCTCATCATTGTGGTGTTATATTAAAACGTACGTGCAAATTGTTATGGTATACCGTTTTAATTTAACTTTTCCGAATATCTGTAGCAAGTTGTGAGTCAGTCATATTGTAATTCGTTTGGAACGCGTTCTTTGTGCATCTATTAATTTTATTCTTGTATTTTTTTATGTAACTAGCCGATAAACGGGCAGATGAGCCATGGTAAGTGGTCACCGTTGCCCATGGCAACAATAGAGGCATCACTGATGGGTTGCCGCCCAAGAAAGATCATAGAATATCTATTTTAGATGACTACACTATAGGCTAGTTAGAAGTGATTCTGCCTGCATAATTAAGGATTCCGGTTTCTATTCCCGGCGAGACAGACAGTATGTTTTGATGTAATGTTGATATATGTCTTAGTGATGTAAGAGTTTATATAATTTCGATCCCTTATAAATGTTCATAGGCTGGGTGAACTAACCTCTCCAGTAACGTGGAGAATTCGTGGTAATCTATACATATGATATGTATTACCGTCGGACCTGTATCAAGTTAATGTAGGGACGGCTGCCAACTTTGCTGCGGATTTAAGTTATATTGTGCGTTGTAGTGTCTTAATATCAATTCAAAA
Organism: Carystus phorcus; assembly: GCA_018248895.1. Lineage (NCBI taxonomy): Eukaryota > Metazoa > Arthropoda > Insecta > Lepidoptera > Hesperiidae > Carystus > Carystus phorcus. The sequence goes on from DWJN01004540.1 coordinate 11,581, forward strand.
GCGTTCGACTGGATTGAGGGAGTCTACAAAAGAGAGATCGTTTTTACTTGTATGACAAAATCGAGAAAATATAGTGGAATTCAAATTTACAGTAAATTCGTTCGAACATCAACAGGATGACAATAATTATTTCATACAATTAAAAATATTAAAATGTTTCTTTAAGAAGCTACATAAACTTATAAGCTTTCTGAAAAAATCTCTTCGCACTAAAGGTACAATAATTTGAGAATTTCATAGGTGGATCGTATGCACTACCATAAGATATCCAGTCTGTTTCTACGGTTCGGAGTTCAATTTCCGACCTATATATGTATATATACTGTATGTTCAACAAGAACGTAACGATTATTATTCTGAAGGAATATGCTATATGCTGTTTTCTCATATATTTTATTGAAGTACATGTTATTGATTATTACGCAGTTACTTAATATTTTGATCAATCGCAGTCATTATTTATTATAGCTTGACACAGTTTTTCCATGCCTTCAACAAGATTTTCAGCATAGTTCAATGGTAAAGATCGCCATATCTTTCTAATTTGATAAAAAATGTGCTTGTCCGTGTACACTGGCTTTCCTCTGGGTTGCATTTTGATGTATGACCACACATTTTCCATAAGATTTGCATCTGGGGATATTGTCATCCACTCCATGGTTGTAATGTTATTTTGCCCTTTCCACGCACTGCACAGTTTACTGCGATGTTTTGGGTCATAGTCTT
>DWJN01004541.1:0-12306 GCA_018248895.1 Carystus phorcus
CCAGTAGTTCTTGAGATTAGCCCGTTCAAACAATCAAACAAACAAACTCTTCAGCTTTATATATTAGTATAAGATAACACAAATAATAATGAGCGTGGTTTTGGGAAACCACGATGAATTTGGAGCAGATATCTTCAACCGTTTGAGGAAGAACATGAAGAACAACCGAAGACCAAATTTTGTATACACATTAAGTTTGGATGACAACGCATTAACTATATTGATAGAATAGTTGAAGTTCAAAATAGTTCAAGGGCAATGAGGTTGTAATCTGATGGTAAGAGTTTTAAAAGAATAAAAATCTTTTTAGAAAAAAATACATTATATATCGCCGTATGGATTCGAGCACCAAGGTTTAACTCGCATTTGTATTCTCAATTTGATGCCCATATTGTAGGTAAGCATAAAAAACTTAGAGCTCCATCTTTATAAGTCCGTCATATTTAGATTTAGTGTGACGTCACTTTATTTTTCGTATTACCCTAATGAATCCCTTTCATTTGATACCCATATCATACCCACAACGGAGTACGAGTGCATTTTCACGGACTTCGGCGGTCCTTCCAGCCTTGTCCCTGTAACACTCGACGGGATGTCACATACAAAAAGATGGGGGAATAGATCGGGATATTACAAATCTAATCAAAGCAGGTTTTGTGCAATGGCGAACAACCGGAACAATTTGTGTTCGGATGCCCTTCAAAGTAAAGGGTAAAATTTATAAATCAGCCACACACCTTTCGCAGTGTATGGATCAAAATGCTGGGCTCTAAAGATGATGGATGAACGATTTACATGCTACAGGAATGAGAATGTTGAGGTGGATGTTTGGAGTGGCCAGAATGAGAAACCAGTATATTAGATGAAGTCTGAAAGTTGCATAAATAATAAAAAAATTGTATGGGCATGTGATGAGGCGAGAAGAGGCGCTTGTGACGAGAAGAGTGTTTGATATGAATGTGGATGGACGGAGGGGACAAGCACGGCCAATGAAGAAATGGATGGATTAAGTGAGAGATGACATGAAAGAGAAGGAAGTAAATGTAGAAATGACGGCTAATAGAGAATGGAAGTAGGTGACATATTGCGCCAACACCATATAAAAATAGGAAATGGGTAGGAAAATTATATTGTAGGAATGCATTACAAATAACTGGTCCGCTATCTTCTGTGCTCCGCCATATTGGATTTAGGATGACGTCTTACAACTTACCATGCTTGTCATCCAAATCAAATGCGTATACAAAATTTCAACTCAAACTGAAATTGAGTCGCAAGATTCCACACGAACAATCATAGTTACATACACACATACAGAGCAAGTTAAATAAAAGCTTTTGGAAATAAAAAAAAACTTAAAAAAAATAAGATATCATTGAAGTGCTCTAAAAAGTAATAAAATTAATAACTGCATTACGCTTGTCACGATATATTTTAAAGCTATGATTTTTTTTTCTTAATATTTTTAGGGCATTAAAATAAAAGGTTGTTTTATTTTAAGTTTTTACTTTTAATTTATATTTATGACTAGATGATCCAGCAAACTTTATTTTGCCATATAAATTTTTATATAAGAACTATTTTTATAACCATAAAAATGGTTATATGTGTGTGTGTGGTTATAGTGGTAACCCATTATAACCATTTTTATGGTTATAAAAATAGTTCTTAAATAATAATTTATATGGCAAAACAAAGTTTGCTGGTTCATCTAGTGTAATATATTAGCCAACCTTTCTTTCTATTTTATTTTGTTGGGCGAAAACGCATCAGTGGTATTTTTTTGTCATAATAAGCAAACTATAATTTAATTTCCAACACGAGTAAAACATGAAGAAGCCTTTACGTGTTTAAAGTCATCATTACTTATCTGAGTTACCGTTAATCGCATAATAACAGTCTTTATTACCCGCTTTAAGACATCGTAAAACCGAAGAGGGCTTGTAATAAAGTATCGTTAGGAACAAAAACTTGCAATAATTATATACATTTAAACCGTTAATTCTATTAGATATCTCGTGTCTGACGTAGAAATGGTCTTAATGAAACTTACGTAATAAATAGCAAAAGTTTCAAGATTTCAATCAAAATCTTTCTTCGCAATAAAATTATTTGGATGTCGTCTGCCGTCAAGGAGGACTATAATCTTTAACTTAAGCTCTTTTTGAGACTGTCTATATGAGATTCCACTTAAAACTTTTAGATTTGATTTTTAAATTCCCGAGTGGAAATACATTTTTCTTTTATTACGACAGGTATCTCATGAATAGCAATTTTTCTACGGACTAAGTTCCGTACGCTGTACCTTAAGTTAGAAAATACTTATTTATATTGTAATGAAATCTTCGCAGATAAATATCATCCTTATAGCCTTGACTACTGCGAATATAATAATGCTAATTTTATTCACTATATTGTTCCTTAAATCAGATCCTAGCTGGGATGATTTTAATGCGAGTACGCTTTTCGTATACACGGATATCACGAGGAGATTTGTATATTCAGGAGCCGCTTTTAAAGCCAGTCCTTTCAGCTATTCCCTGATTAAACAGCTCTTATCTTACGAAGGATATTTGGATTATTATTAAATTTTCATACCCAACTACTTTTATAGGTAGGTACTCGGTTACTCGAATAATTGAAGCACCCGATACTTGGAAATCAAACACGACGTGCCTGCAGTGGTTTTCGAGTTAATGATGGATGATAACTTACAATATTTTAAAGCAGTAGACAGTATATAGACACAGTTAAGCTCGACCTTTAGGTAAATATAATGTAGAATATCAAAATCAAATTTTTCGGGTACTCAAAGCAATGAATTCGGACAAAATTGTTCAGTCCCGAGCACTGGATACCACTCATTTATACTTAGCCGTTTGCCTAAATTCCACGGGGATTCGAATACCGGGCTAACGGCCACGTATAATTCCGCCATAAGGCCAAAACGAGGACATGTGTACCTATTCGATTGCAATAATTTATACCGGTAGAATAAAGTCCAAACACATTCAGGTTCTCGTTATGGATCAAATGAATTCGTAATTCGAACCATCAGTTTTTACGACACGTACGACATAGCTCGTTAAATGACATATACCAGATTAAATATTGCATGTGATAAAATATTCAGCATAAGAGGGTGCTCCTCATTATCCACGGTGTCAGTCTTCGGAATCGAAGTTAATTAAATGAACCATGATTAGCTCATTGACACAATGTTCAAAAATTACAGAAATTGATAATAGACTGATAAACTTTGAACGGTTAAGTAAAATAACATTTGATTTTTTTTTATTTGCAGATGAATTCAATATACATACATATATATGTATGTCTAAAAACCTTTTAACAATTGTATTAAAAGTAATGTAATCTGGTTTATAATTTTCATCAATATTATTTCTTATTTTAAATAAAGTTTGCTTCAGGTTTTGTGAAGCTTAAAAGCTTTTTATGTTTAGTGAACGCTATGCACTTACACTTGAGCGCGTTTTAAAGCGAAATTTGGCGAAGGAACATTAAGGACAAAACAATGTAGGTAAATTACTTTTTTGATGGCTTAATCGTAAATATATTTAATGTGCCACAAATTATTAAACTTAAACTAAGTAAGTAATAAAAGTAATATATGCATAACTATTTTTCATCTCTGGTTCTACTTGATATATATATATAGTGTAATCATATACATAGATGTATATACATATATAGTGTGTCAATTGTAGTTTATCATGAAATAGTTTGTATAATAATGTCGGTGACCTACGATGTATTAAGAATCCATTTTACTCGGATATTACTCGGATTGGACACTAACTGCAATAAAACGTAAGCGACGCTTGCCCCGTTCGAAGTGACTCGCTCTTTTATGGACGAGATAAAGATCAAATTAATATTCCTATTGGCATAAGTATTTCTCAATGAATCGTACCTGATTAGGTACTTGCATCAGCTTGGTTTCGTTGTGACCGTGGGTTTGAGAGCCACTACATTATTCCTTTGACCCATAATGTATCGTTAATGCTTTAGCTATTAGTGATGTCTATGGGGGATGGTGATTTCTCACCATCAAGTGGCCTGTCTGTTCGTTTTATCAGCTATTCAGATACAAAAATATGTCCTCGGATTTCCTGCTGAAGGAATTTCTTTATACCTGATTACCGCTCATCAATCTCAAAAGTGTATAATTTTTAGTTCTTTTGGTTGCAGTTTTGGACAACCCTGAACAGGACGCTTATAAGTTGGGCCAAACATGTACTGACTACTTAAAAGCAAATTTAAATTTTCTTGAAAGCAAGTAATAATGTCAGTACCTCATAGAGGAATAAACCTGTGTTGAATTCAGCACAAGTCGCGTCGGGCAATGTCGGTTAAATGAGAGAGCGGTGAGCCGAGAAGTGCGAGAAATACAATATTCATTGCAACAAAACGCTATCGAATTTGGTCCGGAGTGCGCTCTACGGACATCGCTTCGAAAATGTTAAACGTAGATGGTGGCTACAATGAAATATTAAATGCAGTTCCACTAGAATTATTGCCCAACATATTGCCTTTGTACTTTTAATTTGAATTCAAATAAAAATGTTTCAATCCTTCCACATATTTCCTGTTGCACCCACAGCGAAGCCAAAAAGAAGGTTTGTCTTTTAAGGATATACCTATACTTGCAATATTAAGAAAGCTATTTTTATTTATAGTACAGACGCATTTTTTAAAATAATCAATCAATTTAAATATTGTTTGAAATAAGTTATGTATAACATCGGCGTTTCTAACTTCCTTTACATGTAGGTAGGTAATATCAGAATTTAATTGTTCAATTGGAAACAAGACACTGTCTTCAAATTTTACAATAAAAATATAGTTGTCGTGTTGTGTATAAATAAATTGGACTACGTTTGTTAGTATTATTTGTAGGTTATCTGTAGTTGGATTCTAATTTTATAAACGTATACGTCATTTATAATCTTAATTCACCACTATAAAAAGATAGGGCGTTTTCCTGCATTAGTTAATCCGAATATCGGAAGTGCTTATTGCGAATGAAGGTATCCGGCAAGAGTTGAACTGCTACGTAATGATCATAATAGGACTTGATAGCTTACTGTGCTCTCTCGAGCGTGCTTAAAGGTGCGCGCTTTTATGAAAGGCGTAAAGAAAAATGAGTTCTGAAACTATCAGAGGGATCGTATTTTTATTGTTTCAAATGTTACCTTGCAGATATTTACGTTTGAATGACATTGGAATCGATTAATTATTAAATTATATTTACTATATAATAGCGATATGAAACAGTAATGAAACTCATAATCCAATCCTCGATTCCTTATTTACCTACCTACCGGAGGCCAACTTAGCTACGGGATCGTTAAAATCGAAATGACTTGTAATGTACAAAACGGTAAAAGACATCAATAAGCTTCTGATAAAAATAGTCGAGTTAAGTCTCTCAATAATTACAAAATCGAGGGCGTTAAGAAACCTCATGTCTAGAAACTTATAATTTAAGAAATAATACATTTGTAGATTTTTTATGCCGGAAGTAAAACCTTATAATACGTAAACTCGTACGAGATATGTACAAAAATATGAAAAGTTCGAGTTTGGTTTATACAAGCAATTAATATACATATTGAGCACACAGATTACGAATAATTATTCAGGCTATTAAAAATTTTGGCACAAAATGTTTTATTTACAAAAAGAGAAAAGAAATTAATGTACATCTGTGTTTGTTAAACCAACTAGTACCTACCAAGTTTATAAAATCAATGACTTTGCTTTAAACATCTTTAAACAACAGGTACAGGTGAAGTAATAAGACTAAAGATAATTTGTATGGTATAGTACAAAGTAGAATTAAATTTGTATCGCGTGAGACGTGAGTACCGCGTTGTCTTATTCAGTACAAGTGTCATGGGAGATGTCGGTTGAATAAGAGAGGATAGCTATAATATTCATCACAACGGAACACTTCGCTACCTAAGAATCGTTTTTCGTAATTTTAATCATATTATATTTCCATGAATATTCTCTCTTGAGACGCGGGGAAAAATGTTTACTGATATATTAGAAAATGTTATGCACGTTTTACCATACCAATTACTTTAAACTTTATATATTCAAAGTATCATTGGAGAATCAAATGCCGAAAGAAATCAAATACTGGACACATTTATAATTTGACATTGTAATACGTATTACAAATTATCGCTCGCTCTTTAGGGGGAAAAAATACAATACATCAATGAAAACCATGTTATTATCTAAGCCGTTTCTGCGATTAACAGGACGCAGAGACAAACCCATAAACAGATTAATGCTATAGAATTTATCACGTAAATTAATATATTTTTTAAATACAGACATCGATTGGTTAACTACCATATATGATATTACCTAAATTGAAGTGTGATCAACAATTCTTGTATTGTAGTAAAATAGGTTAAACAAGCATAAATTACGTTTCTAGTTCGTTCACAGCACAAAAACAGCCAACTCCGAAATGTGCACTGCATTGGAACATCGTAAATTCTATGATTGATTTCGACATGCAGTCCAATGAATTTTGAACCTTAAGTGCTCTAACATACGCCACGATTAAGGTCTTGACGACAGGACTAGAAGTAGTGGTTAAAAAACGGACAAGAATATCGGCACTTTGTAAAACGAAATTACGTCGTGGCGGTTGAATTTTGCACGAGGAATGGCGCTAGAATACAATATTCACTACTACAAAACTACATTGGAGCAAGCTGGACGTTTTATGTAATACTGTAAATCGTATTATCAATCTTTTTCAAGTATGCCAAGGGAAATAAGCTTTTTAACCAAAAGCTAGGCTTTCAAACTCTACGTTGAGTCAGTTTAGTTCAGCGTTAATATAGGATTCACTAGTTATTACTATCCCTTTTCAGTTAATATTTATATCATGAATCGGGTAGTTTGTCTTAAAAACCTCGAATAAATGACCCCCCTTGATTCGAAGACTGGAGTTCAACTGATGTGATTTGGACTGGATACAAGGAAAAATCGTAAGGAAACTTGCATATCTGAAAATTGTCCAATCTGCAGTTGGCGAACATGATAGATTGAATTAGTGTTAATTAAAAGACTGTATAATAGGCATTATGAGTTCAAGAAGCGTTATTTAATAAAGTAATTAGTCGTTACAATTAATAAAATCGGTCACATGACAAACCGGTCAGATTAGGTGAAGTATCTAGAAACTAAATGTCCACGTAACTACTACTAATTTTTAGAAGCATATGACGTCACCAGTTATTACGACGCTACAATTATTACTTTGGTACAGTATTTTTTTGGAATAATATTTTTTATGCATATACATACCAGAATTAAAAGTAACATAACGTGGATTCTTTGGTTACTACTGCAAAATGTAAAATGAGTTTAAAAACTTTATAAAAAGGCCTAGTGTATCATTATTATTTATACTGAATAACTAACTGATTATGTACATAACTAGATGAATATAAGTAATAACTAGAAATACCACTATGTTCTTTGGTTGGTAAATTAAGCGATTATAGTCCCGCTCACTTAAAACACTGGTTTAATTTTGTCAAGGACCTTCGGGCATACTAAGAATCATTCCACAAACCGCTCGGGAGCACCACTTCAGGTTTACTGAGACGTTAATGGGTTGTGTTATGTCGAGCGAAATAATTTTTATTGACGAAATACGGAACTTCCCAGCACATTTCTTGTTGTCTCATCTCAATAATAAAACACTTTTAAAAATATATAAAATGTTTACGGCACGATGATATTTTTTTTTACATACCGATTTGCTTCTTCGTTTAAGGTACCTCTTAAACGTAATTTCGCTGAATTCTAAATCAAAAATCTGTTATACACTTTATCGGTATCATATTATTATCTAAATAAATAAATACAAGAGTGAAAATGAAGACATTTTGGTGTACATATTACGATTCACGAAATATCACATGTCAATATTATTTATTAATGTTGATATCGAGGGTAAACAGCCATGACATGGGAATGTGGAAATCACTACGTTATTTATTACTTTACTAATTTTTACCACTAGCTTGATCTTGAAGTCTCGGAACTTCCTATATGAGCTATTATACTATTCACATAGTGACCACGTTATTTGATAACCGCAAATTGTTGTGCATAATAAATTTGTATATCAATTTACATGACTTACATGGAATTCAAATGTGGTAATGAACAGATGAATACATAAAAATAATATATAGTACAACCGAATAGTTACATAACGGAATATTTTACTGTAGTTACTAGCCGATTTCGTATTAAGAAAAGTACACAAAAACAATAAACATAATTTATAATCAAAAAGGCCCCTACCTGAAGGGGAAGAAACTTAATTAATAAAATAAATGTACATTATATCCTAGACGCATTTGCTTCAATTTCAATTGAAATGCATATTTCTGATTCTACTTTTATTCAAATATTACAAGAATAGCGGTAAATAAGTTAGTAAGAGTTTCGATGTCGTCGCTTTGCCCTTCGTTATTTATATTCGATGGGTTATTTATGACATAACCCAATTTATTATAATATTGTACGACAAACCTTGATCCGTTGCGGGGTTGGCCTGATTCTCCATATACAAGTTGCGAAGTTCTTCCTCCTGCGCCTCGGTCCAAACTCCCTTGGCCGGTTTATCTCTGTATTTCGAACAGATTTACAATATATCACAATTTACCGCACACAACTTTGTTATAGTCTATCAGTTAATATGGGAGTTCTTAGTGCCGTTATAGTTCCATTTGCGTTGACAAAAGTTTGGCAGTTCAAATTATTACCGAGTGGCTTCAATGTGAATTTTATGTTTACGAAACAAACCCAAACTGGATCTCGCCGTTATAGGTCCCTTAATAGTATCCACAATGATATATTGCTTTCAGCGAGTTCGTATTAAATTTGGAATAGATATTTGTTTTTTAAAATTTAGCTCGTATTCACTGAGCAATTTTATTAATAGCTGTCTGGGACTTAACTTTTTGTGTTCTGTCATCGTATTAATGTTTAGGGAGATATGAAAGTTGACTTTTGCCAATTTACACGCACTTTTCATATAAGATAGACAATTTATCATCAAGAAAATGATACAACATATTGTTACTAAACTATTTCTGTATTTTATTTACGTAGCCGAAATATTCATCATTTTTATTTCAATAGCCGAAATCATAGATAGTGATACATAGTAACCATCAACACATATGGATGGATAGACGTCGGTATTGTATAACATTATCGACCACAAAATATAACCGACACGGCTGTCCAAATCAGATATAAACCAGCTTTATTAATTAGCTATAAACCCTGCAATGGGGAAGGCGGAGCATGGCTCTGTACAGATGGAGCTACTGAAGTTTGAGATAATCGTATAGTGAATTCCTTATTAAAATATACAGGATTTATGTGTAAATTCACATTGTTTATAGATTATAAGATATTTCCTTAAATGAAATTTTTACATTTTTTGTTTTACATTTTTGCATCTGCTTTTTACCACGTTTTTTTTTAATTTTCACCTTTGTTTGCTTGTTTTTTGTAATCGATACTTTTGGGCTCAATTTTGTCTAACTTTGATTATAGTTAATTATAGTTAATCAAACTAAAAAGCAAAAAATAATTCTTAATATAAGAATAAAATTACTGACAAGAAAATTAATTTCCCTGTTCTAAAAGCGTGGCGAGCTTTGTATGACATATTTAAACTAATTTTGCATTTCGGAATGACACTAGTGAAATTTATAACGTTTGATATTTAGCACTCTACGCTTTAAGAACAGTGGCATTAATTTTTTCGTCATTGATTTTTATGATATAATAATTATTTATTATTATTTTTTACTTTTTAATTTGATTAATTCAGTAATTTTTTTAATAAGCAATTTCCTATATTTTTACATTGGAACTAGGTGATCTAAATAAATGATTTCAAAAACAAAGTAATCAAAGAACGGTCTTATTGAAAATTACCATAATTTCATGCTCTATGTATGTCTCTAGTGGCGACAACTAGTGACAAAGTTTGGAAACCACCTTCCGCATTTAACACGTTGAAACAGTTTAACTGATGATTGCAGGTGGCCATAAGTAAGGAATAGCCTAGGAACAGAACTGGATAGAGTCCAAAAACTTCAAACAAGAAGGATTTATCGCGACAGCCTCAGTCTCTCACTCTCAATCAGGGTGCAACACGAGCAAGAAAGATTGATCTGGACTCTTGGATAGATCAAGTCCAATATATAGTGTAACAAATCTGTATGCGTTAATAAAATTGCAGAACATTTTCATACATCGATACTAACGTATTTGTTTATTTACGCATTGATATAAGTACTATACCACTTTGATTGCCCGGTACTATCATCGACAAGAGCTATTTCTGAAATTTCAGTTGAAATCCGATAACAAATGAAAATACCGGTGAATTTCGAATTGTTTGAACTGACAATCGAATTAGAAGCGCCATTCATACTTCCAATTTGATCCGCAAACTATTATTCCAAATATGAGAGACGAACCGAATCCATTCGACTATCTGAATTCAGGAGAAACTTTTGTCTTCCTTACTTTGTCAGCATGTAGGTCACATTTCAAAGGAATTTGTATGTATTCATGAAACACAAAAGAATTATTTTTTACGTTCACGTCCGTACTATGCTACTATAAACTATCCTGTTATAATTGGACAACTTTCGAGCTTACATGTCTACGGTTTCAGCAAGGGGAAGTTTTAACTAGTATATGTTTTGTTTTTATATTTGAAATAGAACTCTTACCACTGGTGAAAATTTAAAAAAGATGATAAATAAATTAATGCACGCATTTATTTAACTACTTTGTGGCCTAGTTATATACTGCATTCGAAATTAAAGGTTCGGTTACCAACCGGGGCAGACATTTATAAGACACAGACGTTTGTGCTCCTCTCGAGGATGTTATTGATGTGATCGCTAGTTTATTATTATATTTATAGTCTTTAATATTAAAGAAAGAAAAGGAGTAATACAAAGGAGAGGAAGAGAAAGCAACAGGAGAGGAAAGAAATTACATTAAAAAAATAACGTCACACACACATAGCCCCACATTAGAATACCGTGTCGTGGGTTTGCGACAGAGAAGCAATAACACACATCCAAACCGAAAACAGAAATTTAAATTCATCATTAAAATTTCGGCCTCGCTGGGAATCGAACCCAGGACCCTTCGAACGACGGTCCAGCATGGTAACCATTACGCCACGCGGGTCAACTCTTATAAAAATTACAGATAACATAAAAAAAACGCCTAATTCATAGTTATTCACAACACATATGTATGTAGTACCACAGATATTAACTATAAATCCTATAGACAATATATTGGGCTGAATATTCCCTCGAGACATATTTTCGAAGTACAAACGAGATATTCACTAATAGTAACTAAATACTGGAGTATGGTCCGTGTGTCAACTTAAGTTCTCATTAGTGGCGGCCATCTGTGTCTAGCCTCGGAGCCAGCCGTCGGTATATTGAGCTCAGCTATTCATGCCTTTGACTAGCGCCGACTACTGAACACTATGTTGTCTTAACCATTAAACAGAAAATTTCACCAGTTTTAATACTACACTGTGTTAATAATGCAATGTTGCTATCGATAGTGACAAATAAAATACGTCAGTTCTTTCTACACGTGTAATACGGTTGCCGAAATTTGTTACTAGTTGGCGCCAGTAGCGTTAGGGAAATTGTGGTAATTTATTAACCCATTAATAGCCCATTTCGGCACGGATCTCTCATCACTGAGGAGGTCTAAAGCATACTCCACCACGCTGCTCCAGCGCGGATTGGTGGAGGAGTTAGTGGCCAACCCAAGTGTCGGAAGTTTTAAGCCTCCCGAAGGCATCGCAAATGACCTGACGACTGTTATTTACGATAACAACTAGGACCATTGTTTTAACAGCGCTCTTTCATTACTTTGTCTTTGACATAATTTATTTAGATCACAAAGTATCGTTTTCATATTTCACATGATTGTAACGAAATTGTTTTTATTTATTAACTTTAATGTTAAAAAATATAGAAATTAATAATAAAAAAAAATTAACTGTAAAAGCGGACGTTTTTTCCATTAAAATGTAAAAAAAATTAAGTACTGAATAACCTTATAATCTATGAACAATGTGAATGTATACATCAATCATGAAAATTTCAATACAACATTTACTATACGGCTGATACAAATTTCAGGAGCGCCATCTTTTCAGAGCTTTACGCC
>DWJN01004542.1:0-12304 GCA_018248895.1 Carystus phorcus
GGACAATCCGAAGCATCTTAAATAGAGTCCCGAATTTCACGCAAAAATAATGGATTTCTTTTTCCCCAACCTAATATTTGAAATACTAAAATTAAAATTAAACTATAAAAATTTGTCAGTTACAAGTGCGACGTTAAAAATAAATATTTTATTGCATTTGTAATATAATTTGCATTGCAGACTGCGTATAAAGTGAATAATTGAATTGCGACGAGTCAAGTGCTGGAAAAATAGATGCGGGAACAAAACTGACGGGAGGAGTGAAGACACTACACCGTCATACTAGAAAAATAATATCAAGTCAATTTACATAATGAACGGTTCGTGACTCCGTAGTGTGCATAAATCTTAAGTAAACATAAGGACACCTTTAAGCAATCCAGCATAATCTACGTCTTGTGCGTACGGTAGACTGGAGTCATGATAAAGTTATTCCTGTAAAAAATAAGAACATATTTTTTACAAAACAAAGATAAGGTAAAGGCAAGATCTTTGTCTACTTTAGCCTACCCTACTTCTACTCTTGCTGCTGTCGCCATGCTGAACCGCCGGTCAAAGGGTCCTGAATTCGATTCCCTGCGGGGCAGACATTTCAATGATGAGTTTAAATGTATGTATGTCCTTATCTTTGTGTCCTGTCTATAGCAACCACGACATAGGGAATTCTTATGTAGAGCTAAGAATGTATAGCATTAACTTATATATAAAATTCTCATATCACAATGTTAGTTACCAATGTTAGCATACACCTCCGAAACGGCTTGAACGATTTTATAAACGATTTTTTTTTAATTTTATATGCATATTCAGTAGGTCTGACAATCGGCTAATTTCTACTTTTCATACCCCTAAGTGAAAATGAAGGGGTTATCCTCCCCTAAATTTTGTTTTTATTTTTTGTTTTTTTTTTTATATAATGTGGCACTAAAAATACATACGACCATAAATTTTCACCCTTCTATCACTAACTGCAACTCTTTAATAGTCCTTTTTGTCTACACTAGAAATTCCCTGTAGAAATAATTTATATGGCAAAACAACGTTTACCGGGTCAATAAGTTTATATATAACTACAGTATGTAGTCAGAAAAAACACTCCAGCACCAATTATTTTTTTACTTTTTTCAGGAAATAGCTCACTTAACGACTTAGGTAGTTTCGCGAAGTTTTGAACAAAAGCATGGGCGTAAAATTTATCTGTCGACGGTTTTGTCTGGCAAAGTGCCATCTGTCGCGCCAATAAATAGTTTTGTATATGCCACCTAATTATAGCGGCTTTGTGCTATCTTGGAAAGAACATGCAAATTCTCGGAATTATTATCATACCAAAATAACAGAAACATCTACATAGATATTATATATTTCTTTTGAAAATTATAATAAATTACGGTCTCCCAAAGAAATATGTTCGAGTCGACTGGTCGTGACTAAAGGGAATTTAAAAAGTGAAATATATCTTTTTCTCTATACTAATAATACCTCCCTTTATAAGTCATATGATTTATAAGCTACCGTGATTACATCAGTGTTATTAAAAAGCTTCACATTTTATGTTCCTCTCAAATAAAGTTGCAGTTTATAAAGAAACACTCTAGTTAGAATAAATGTTAAGTTTTGAGGAGTTTTAAGAGAAACGTTTTGTCTTGACAATCTAAATGTATCTTCGAGTTTCAGTACTTCCAGTTTCAATGATTTTTTGCAACAACAATACATCTAAGTAACGAGCTATAGTTATGAATCATCTAGAGAGAATTGTGTTATAAATTACAAGATACACTCAGTTACAATGGTAAACAATTAAGCGCACATGTGTCTGTTAGAATAATTGTATATTTAATAGATTCCTTTTGTAGTAGAATAATAAACTCTCCGTGCTCAACAATGAGTATCACATTTATGAAGTGTCAGCAAACGTCTTGTAATTAAATATAAATAATTTTCTATCCACAAATAAAGAATCAACGTTAATAAGGTATGTATATACAAAAGTAGTGCATAATTATATAGTGTGGTCAATAAATCATATGAACATTATCATAACCCAAAACTGAATAAATAACTGAATACATGACGTATCGGAATGTATGTATATTTTCACGCACATATTCACGCTCATCAATTCATGCATTGAACGCGTAGCAACGTATATCTTCCGCAACGCTTGACTGAAGTTATTTCCATAATCAACCTTTTCCACTACCAATACGCTTGGTATTTATGCGATAGAGAATACAGTTTGTTTTTGATAATAATGCTGACTTTCTAATAGATGAATTCTTGAGGAAATCCGAGACAATCTCCCTTGTTCGTAGTGTGTTCGCTGAATAACGGACGGAACATTCGACTATGAAGCATCGGAACTAAGCTTGATAGTACAGAGCCCGATCACTTCAGATAAGAACACACCGCGAACAAGGATGATTCAAGAATGTATGATTTAAAAATGGATGGGTTATTTGACCCCACAGTTAAAAAAACATCTAGTAATTTATGCAATGACATTTGCTTTACTCTTAAGCCGTATATATTACCATATTTTCTTTAATATTTAATGTTATCATGACAGCGTTTAGAGATCTAATAAGACTTGACAAACAAATATCCATGTGTTTTATAATGTATATAAATTAATGATAAATAAATTTTACAGTTCAGAATTTTTGGACGTTTTATGTATTAAGAAAATTTTAAATATTAAAATAATACATGTTCAGAAGAGACACAAAAATGAGTTTTATTTTTAGTTAAAAACAAAAATATGTTTTTTTTTGCATTAGATAAGTTAATAGGTACTTGACGTCAACCCACCTAATGGTAAGTGGTGAGGATGTGTAAGATGGTGGATGCACTAACTTAGTAAAAGCCTATTCACTCTCCTCCTGAAGTCTCCTAAGTTAACATCGTACATACCTATAACGTAACTAATTTCATATACTTTTAATACGCTGGTAAATTACCCGAGGCTTACGAAAGTACACAAGCGACAAGGCGCTTAGCCACAACCATACTTAGTTAACATTGAGTCCCCGAGCCCAACGTTATTACACGTTGGAAACTTTCAAGGTACTTAGGACTATTTCATTTAGACTTGGGTAACTCAACTAAAATGTTTGAGCTACGATGTGCCTCATAATACGTGTGTGAGTTAAAGCCGTGAACTGAGAACTGGCTACATCATGGCAATATTACCTTCTAATAACGAACCAGCCAAAGATTTAGAGTAGACTCTAATTGATTTAACTCACAGTTAATCAGAAACAGATCACATACTATATAATTCTTCCATTAGTGTGTCATTGAACTCATAGCATATACCAATAGCATTTGCGGCAAGATAACCTCTGGCGATCTGCTAGTATCTATTTTATTTTAATTACTTCGGTTCGAGTTAGTTGCGAAATCATTACAAGTCTGCATAAAAGTTGAGTTGCAAACCTTTTATTTGGACATTGGATTGCAGCTCATCGGCTCAAACTATACTGATATACTTGAATCTTTTCAGAGTTTAGTTATGAACCGTTAATTTGGATACTAGCGTTGTAAAATAAAAGTTGATGTTGTGATGGTAACAAACTAGTACGGCTTGCATGCTTCTAATGACAAGGTCTCAACCGGGCTTTTACTAAACGTACATTAGATGTAAAAATGTCGTACCAAAAACTAAAGTATTCAGTTCAGTGGTGAATACCACTGTAACTATACACAACCATTTGAATTGTCCTCATACGACCCTTGTAATTAAAACAGGCGATAAAATGCGTAATTATGAGTACTAACAGGCCCCTGACGATAAAATAAATGAGAAACAAAAGCAAATTATAAAAGATGCTAAAGGGCACCTTGTACGTAAAGGATAGACGAATCTTCATAACAAGGACTCCTCGTAATAATAATGTCTCATCCAATAATTCTAGACTCTTTTTGTAACTAAACATACTAATTTAATACGTGGTTCTTTCGTTGTTTCTTCTTTATTTATTATTTTTTCCAAACAGATGCACTACCAAAAACTTCATATACCTCATACTCGTATGTTGATATTTAATCAATCAACCTACATAATTAAATGAAGTAGAATTTGAAATTAAATTGAAGGTTTAATAATCGAATGGATAAAGTTTCATGTTCATCATAAAGAAATTATTGCTACGACAAATTAACTTTAATACATATACAACAACCTACCTACGTTATTAATTGAAGTAGAATTTGGAATTAAATTTAAGGTTTAATAATCGAATGGCCAAAGTTTTGTGTTGAGCAAAAGAAATTATTGCTACGGCAAAATAACTTTTATGTACAACTAACCAATCGATCAGATGAGCCACATGATGGTGAATAATCACTGTGGCCCATGAGCAGCAAAAACGAAGACATGACTGTTGCCTGTCGGCCAAGTAAGAAGAGTGTTGTCCCGTCTGTTAACCCGTTTCGGAATCCTGCACTGGCACAATGTTTTAGATTTCTTTTTGAATAGCTCTTTTTTTGGTAGTGTGGTTTATATTATTGTGAGACAAATAAATTTTTAAGCACAGGACGTTCGCAGATTTTCACAAAAAAAAACCCCTTTTTGCAATAGCATCAAAGAGCTGAGCTGCAGAGAAAGAATAAAAAATAGCTCAAATCGCGCCCACCTAAAGGTTTTTAAATTTATCCGCCTTAAGTTTACATATCTGAAAATGTGTTATCGTGAAAACTGCATAACAAAGTTCATTACAAAAATTTTCACCAGTTATTACTTCTTCGGAAAATTTTCGCGCTGAAATTTTCATAGCGAATATTCATAGTTCAACTTCGTGTGCAGCTGGTAACTACGAAATTATGCACGAACCCACTAAACAGCTCTCTGTGAAATGTAACAAAGTATAATAACGCGGGCAAAACGAAGTAACCCGCGAGCCGGGAAACGTTCCAAGCAAATTCGTTACACGGAAATTGTCAACTAAAACGCAGTCAAACCTTGAGCCAGGAAAATATTGAGCGCGGTATATTTTTTGTAATTAAAATATTGAGCGCGATATATTTTTGTGAATAAAATATTGAGCGCGATATATTTTTGTAATTAAAATATCGAGTGCACCATATATTTACGTATACATTTATTATAAGTGAAATATTTTTTGTTGATTATTAGGAAATGACAAGTGCCTCAGATTGTCTTATTTCATAATATAACGTGAAAGTCTTCAAGTTAAGAGAGAGGTTTCTTAATGCACTTTACCACCCAAGACTACATTACGACTTAGCATCAGGTGGGATAGTAGTCTAGTGTTAGCTTACGATAACAAACAATATCTTGGGTAAGCCACGAAACTTAATCAATCCGCTTTAGATAGGAGTATATGCCAAAAGCCCCCTCGATCGCAGGAAAGTCCTTGTTTTGTTTGCAAAGAGACGCTTGTAGGTAAAATTATATTTAAAATGTTGGTGTGGCCTTCGAGCTTGAGGAGAGAAGAGCGTGCGCGTCATTTGACAACTTGGGGAAAATACGCATAACATTATGCCGCTGCTTTGTAAGATATACAGCTTATAAAGATGCTACGTGATGACAAATCAAGAACGCAATTTTGGAAACATTTTTTACTCGTAACTTAGCAGTATTATGCTTCATTTGATTATAAAACTGTGATAAATGATTCTACATCTACCGGTAAAACTCCTTATATACATGAATATCTTATACATATTTCTTCTTTTTGTGTATAAGTCAATGAACTCCACCTGAATAGTTTGGCGAATTTTAGTGAACTTCTTTGTGGGTTATTATTAATCTTTGTTAATGATTTCGAAAATGGCTTGAAATTAATTCGAAACAATATAATGGCTTTTAATGAACAAAAATCTGATTTAAATTAAATACGCCGAATTCTGAAGTCATCAAGCATTAAGTAAATGCGGATTATTAGGCATAATTCGAAAATACTTATCAGATATCACTCAAATTTAAATGGTCCTATTTAAATAGACATTTAATAATTTAATAACTTGTCATAAGTACCAACTTTCGAATGAAAGAAGAACTATCAAAATTGGTACATCCAGTAAAAATTTATTAACATAAAATACAGAAATAACATAAGAAATACATCGAACTGCACCTCCTTTTTTTGAAGTGGGTTTAACTATTTTTATGGTGCATGATAACATCCCAAATCCGCCAGCAACTTATGTTATGGGGCACCATTATAGATACTTTCGATCCCGAGATATGTAACTTTCCGCTAAAGAGAATATAAAATTTAATACGGACATTCCATTAAGGGTATACTGTGTAATAACGTTTATAGGGCGGTTATAAACCAAGCAATAAATTTATATATTGTAGATATAACACGTATAAATATGTAATTACAACATTATAAGAAAGCATTTGGCTTTTGTGTTTGTAATCTCGACTCCATACATCATTCTGGCCACAATTTTTTAGCGTTCGTAAATGTGCTTAACTTCATATAATATTTGAGATTAGTTGACCTTAAATAACAAGTTTTAACAAAATGTTTTTATATTGTTTTTATATGTAAACTAACGACATCGCCTAAACAAATGTCTACTATATGTCAGAATAAGAAGTATAGCAATAACAGAGGTAAGAAACTCCCTGTAAACTTTATTAATTACTAGCTGGTTACCAACTTCGTCCGCGTACGTACGGCACGAGAGAAATATGGTGTATTCTGTTTCAAGTAAATCGGCAATAATCTATTTACTTACCAATATAAGAAACAATTCCGTATATAACTTCACGCTTTAGGTTCAGACTAATATTCGACGTTGGCTTTTATAATCCCTTTCCTAAAGTATAATTACTCCTTCCCTTCAACAAATTCGTAAGGTTAGCGGACTTCAAAGAAGCGGCAAGAAATTACAAAAAATATATTTTTAAATAAGGAACGAGAGCACTTATCATTAAATTGTTATAACATGAAAGAAAGTAAGTCTTTTAGGATTATATTGTAAAAGGAAATTTCAAAATTCTTATTATCCATAGTTTCTTATTATCCTTGTTTGTTACACAAGCTATAAATTACCCGATACTTACCTACATATGTTATAAAGTACCTTTCCATCCGCAATTATTCCAAGGGTACGGATAGACTATGATTTGTCTCTGTGCCAAAATTTATCCGGATCCATTCAATCGTTCTAGTATATTAAAGAAACATACATCCAAACTGCCCCATTTTACTATAATAATTATGACTATGATTAGCTTAATGACGACATGACACGATGACATATTAATACAATTAAGATTATGATTAGCTTTTAATTATTCTAATATTCGTAAACGTGAATAAAGTAATAAATAAATAAGAATAATTTTAATAAAGCTTCCTCAATCGGCGAGCATGTAGGAAAAGAGTGATGAAAGTTGATGAAGCGAGAGAAGTTTGTCAGAATCGTAGCAAATGGAAGGAAGTGGTCTCTGTCTACCCCAAAGGGAAAAAGGCGTGATTGTATGTATGTACATATGTATGTATGAATCAAAATATTGCAATATTTTTCTATTCTATTTTATTTTGAAATTTTATGTGAACTGAATCGAAAGCTTTCCCTAGCGTCCAACAAATTGCAAACAAATATGTATTGCTTTATTTTTTGGTGCATAAAATTTTGTTATTTGTACCACAGAAATGTAGTATAGTGTTTACTATTGTAAACATTGACGACCGCGTAACCTAGTTGCTATTGACTTCGTTTCCGAAGCTACTGGTTCCCAGGTTCGATTTCCGGCCGGGTCAGATATCTACGTATATGTGACTAATAACATTTTTTATTTTATTTGGATTAATGTATTTGTGTAATATATGCGACAGGGTTTTTTTTATAGCTGATAAACAAGGGTATCATTGACCAGAGACATCAGTTACACAAAACGCATCACCGATACGTTGCCAGCCAAAAGGTTAATTAGCTTCCTTCTTTAATTTAAATTCTTTATTTTTTCATTGCTTATTGGTTTAATAATCGCAATATAATAATTCAAAATGGACGATTTTTAGTTTCTCTACGTTAGGGTATCCATAAAATCTCCAATGAATATTAAAAGGATAAAATCTTTAAGATGTTACCCTTCGTCTTTCGATTCGTTTCGAGTCTTCGTATATTAAACAAAATCAGTGTCACGTGCAAAGTTTGCGAGACAACTCTGCACGGCCGTTATTACGTCTTTTGCGTCGTTGACCCTTTCATTTTACAATGAAGATAGCAAGAGTAACAAACGTTTTACGCTGCGTTTCAAAGTGATGACCTATTTCTGGGAAAAAGGCTTTTCCGAGTGTAAAAGGGCGTGAAATGCAACCTAGCCTTTCATATTTGATTGTAAACGAACAGCGCCCTGAATAAGCGTTTCAATGTAGCGACTGAAACCCGCTTTTATTATTAGAAATGCGCCTTACACGAAACGCGTTCAATTGCGTTTAGATCTTAGCATAATGAGTATCGTTTTGAATGCCAAGTTTTAATTAATTTTTTTAGTAAATAAATAAAATACATATTGTTATTTCAATGGTTGCACAATAAAATTATGTGATGATCAAATTGCTTGGGTCTCTGTTTGTTTCTTGCCAATTTTTGACTTAAATTTAATTTAAATTAGACAGATAAGTCAGTATTTTGACTCTTTCATAAATAAAATAAAAGACAGACAGCGTATAGCTGTAGATGTTGCAACTGAGTATTAGCGGATATGATAACTAAAATATATGTAGGATATTACTACCATACAAATTAAACCGAAAAATTTGGGCACCAATTAACACATAGCTGTGTGTTAATAAAACATATTGTTTTTATTGAACGAATTAACTGCTTAATTTTTTTATTGCATACTGCAAACCAAACCCTTATTTTCATTAACAATCCATTTTACTAAGAGTCTATCGCCTAAATCTATAGATATGCTAGGCAATATTATCTTTACTCCTTTGTTTCAGTGACCCAAAGTATATCATCAACTCATTTGATGCAGTGAGTATCAAACTGGACCATATAAACTTGTATGATGCATCTAAAATTTCTGTTCTCGATCAGGGTGTGAGCACTTGTCTTTATGTGTAGTCCGTGGCACACACACACATACATGACACATGAAGTCTGGCCATGTGTGTATAGTGTTATTTAGCGTCTCCTCCAAATTCCTCACTTATAATCAGTCCTCTTAATTCAAGCTCTCCCTCCATTTTATATTCGTAGATAATCTATTTCCTATTAAAAGTTTTTACATGTTTTAGGTTAATATTTAATCTATTGTTATTTATTACTCATAAGCATTCAAATTGAATAAATTTCAATAAAAAAATATGAAGTCTGCTTGTTGTATCTAGGGTCAAAATGAGCAACACTCTTTACTCAACACTAGTTATCCGTCTTCGCTTCCTTTCTCCTTTTTCACAACCTTCGCCTTTGATCCTTTCGTTCACAAATAGTAAACGAACCCGAAATAATTTTTACTCGTTTTTTTGGGCGCCGTACAAATTATTCAGGTTCACCTCAACTTTTTTTTAAAACATTATTGGCCGTGACTTTTTTTATTTATAGTATCAAAAAGATATTTCAGATGTATAACTTAATGCCTTATATATAACTGCATATTACATAATAAATATAATGATACTTATGTAACATATGAAGTATGAATATATAAAAATTCATTCATAATGGTTACTGAACGATATGTTACAGTGTGTGTAAGAGAAATGTGAGATAAACGTGTAGGTTGTTAAAAATCTCTTCCAGTTGTTTCTAGAAGAAAACTCTTTACCAATAAATTTCGAAGTAACGTTGCCGGTGCAGTGAAACATTAATAGAATAACCTTCGGTTACGCGGTGAAATATTGACTTTAAGAACAACAACTAGATATGACTAAAAGAGTTTATCGCGAATGACGAAACGATACTGGAAATTATTCTTAAATACTGTGAAGAATGAAGGTTGTTACAGTAACATGATAATATTAGAATAACGCTTCTGGCGAATTTTGATTAGTTTTAATTGAGAGGGGAATCTGAAAAATATGATCTATGTATTTTCGAAAGCCGAAAATGAAGCGAATACTGTTGCTACGGAGACGGACTTATTAATAAATTACGAACATAATAACTGTGTTGATCACCGTTACTTTAAAAAAGAGAGCAAAGATAATTTCCTTGAGTCCTTTTTTATATTATTTCGCTTAAAGAGATATATGTATATAGACAATTTGTTTATAATTTGCAATCCTTTAATAAAACAGCTGAAATAAACATTTAAGCTGATCATAGAAAATACTGCATGTGTGTATAACCAGGAAAGGAAGGCTGGAAATTTAGTTTGAATTCATTGTTCAACAATTATTTTAAAACTTAAAAGCCTAGATGATTTTTTATACACACAAGGCGTCAATTTATTAATGGCACATTACAAAGCACGGGCCTGTCATATATTTTGAGACGTTGAGCATACTTCACCATGAAACTACAATGCGGATGGAGGGGTCAGTAACTAAGTATCGAAAGATTTTCATGCCACCTGCTAGCCTTCACCACTTTAAGGCCTAAAGTTTAAGCCATATCTTGACGATTGCTATTTACGATGACAACTTTGACCGACTGCGTAATGTGTCGTTGGAAGCACGGACGTGCTCAAGAAATTTTTATCACTTGTGCTCACCCATCCTGCTACTAACCGTTTGCGTTTACCACATATTCAATCAAAATAACAAATACTGATCCATATACAAATCTAGTCATTCTTAATAGATTTAATTTTACATACTCGTAGAATCTAGTCGAGTAATGATATAACTTTCCGAACGACTCAACTAATCGAGGTCATATTTACTTAATATATTTATTTTATCGAAGCGAAAATTCTTAGCTATGATAGCATTTGGTAACGTGGTCAAATATTAACAGATTCCATATATCCTTGTCGTATATTTACCCTGGTAAGTGATCCTGCTTGCCGAGAGACGCCTCCCGAATTCGTAGGATGTTATTTAATAATATGTGTGCGTGCGATGTCTCTGTATATACAGACATACGTATGTACATATTTTAATATGAATTTGAACAAGCATATACGAACAGTCATGTACCGAAACAATGCATATACAAATATTTCACAGAACAATATGTACCGAATACCTACTGTCATATTCGTGAAAGAATTTTTTTATGTCGTCATTTAAAACTCGAAAAGCTGCACTGCTGAATTCTACTGGGACACAACAGCGCGAATATAAAGAACTCTGGATCGAATGAAATAAACTGAGTATTTAGTTCATAACACAACCCGTGCCCCCAAATGTCCACGCTTGCACAAAACCGCTATAATTGGGCGGCGTAAACAAAAAATATTTATTGGCGTGAGTGCGTTCACCCCTATGTATATATGGGTCACCAGGGATGGCGTTTCGCCAGCCAGCGTAGACGGATAAATTTTGTACACACGCTTTTGTTCAAAATCATCCGGCAGAAAGCTGTTATACTTGTTTACTAAAACTTCATATTTCAACTACTTATTCATTTATGCTCGTTGAAAATATTACCAAGGAAGGAGGACCTAAAATAACACATTATCTGTCTTCCGTTACTTTCTTTCTATTTAATATATCTGCAGCGAGTTTTATACAATTTAATTACCAGCCCATTTAGGTCAAAGTAATAATTTTTTTGCTCGTTATTCTGGTCGAAATACTCTGCTTATAAATGGTAAAGTAATAAATTTCTATATGAAATCAGAAGCAATGTTATTTATCCACATTGGATACCGAACTCTAAACTACTACTTTTTGCGTTGTAATCTGTTTATAAATTGTTTAGCAATATATTAAAGTAACCGAATATATCGAAATTTTCTATTCTAAGATAAGCAACTGAAAAACTTTCTCTTTCAATTTAGAAACTTAATTATAACATTTATTTTTTATAAAATTATAATGCTACTTTCTGTCAATCTTTTGGAATTGCCAAATATATTGTAACACCGTACTGCAATTGACCATGTATTTTGGTAAAGTACTAATTGTACTATGCATAAAATCAGTTCACTATACAACAAAATCTGATTGAGAACAAACTTAACGCCACTCCATTGTAAATGATCTGAAGAGCTAAATAGAATATAATTTGCTTAGTGTATAATTATAGGATATACTCGTATTAGAGTAGAAATGCGGGTAAACTATGATTATGTACATAATGCCAATCCGCATCCGGAATAATTGTTACAATTGACGACTCGCGTGGCGTAATGGTCACCACGCCGGACCGCCGTTCGAAGGGTCCTGGGTTCGATTCCCAGCGAGGCCGAAATTTA
>DWJN01004543.1:0-12300 GCA_018248895.1 Carystus phorcus
GTGCGGGGGGAGGCGCGGCGGGGGACGCCCGCGGCGGCGGCGCAGGCGCGAGCGGCGGTCGACGACGACGTGCAGCGCGTAAGGAGAGCCGTTTGAGAGAATCACGTTCATTGAATCGCATTGCTGAGGTAATAATTATCGAGTTTAGTATGTTTTTTTTAATGCATAAACCATAATAACACCGAATGTATCGCCGGGCATTGTCGGTCAAAGAAAAGGTTGAATCTTGTCTCTCAGATACTACGGTGTATCAGAGCATACTTCACCATACTGCTTCGGTGTGGATTGTAGAGGTTAGTGGCTAAACCCAGATATCGGAAGTTTTAAGCTACTATCTACGATACTACTGCTATCTAAGATAACAAACCGGCCCGACGGCTTTACGTGCCTTCGAAAACGCTCAAAAATTCTTGCCACTAGCGTCCATCGATTCGACTGCGCCCGCAGTTGCTTAATTCTATATCGTATAGGATCGACGCGAGCCCCCGGGTTATGAGCTTTTCGATGTATTACGTAATGCGTAATAAATGTATAAGGCCATATCAGGGTAATTTTTAGAAGCATGGTGGTAGATAATCAGGATGAAAAATTTCACCTCATACGAGTGCTGCGGGATAAAATTGAATGACATAGCCCAGTAACCTTTAAGAGGCGGAAGATGGATGAAATCCCTCTATTTTTTCAGCAGGGTTCACTGCGATAAAGAGAATGTTAGTTTATACTCAAGACAATAAACCTAACATACCTTCATACGCGTAAATGTAATTGTTTGAAAGGTAGAGGAGGCCGCGGCGGCGCGCTGGGCCGGCGGCGGGCTGGTCGCGTTCTGCGGGCGGCCCCTCATGCGGCTGCTGGCGGCCGCGCGGCCCTCGCCCACCGCGCGCCGCCTCCACGGACTTTGCTAGCGCCCTCTGCCGCCATATCGACATCACCCATCTCTATGTAACTCATTGAGATATTATTCTAATACTAGAGAACGGCTACGATCCTAACATTTCCACGTCCCGATATTCTCACGTGACATATTCAAGCAGTAGTTTTGGAAGCCGGAGTTGACCCTATGGACCTCAGTAATGCAATAAACTCCTCCATGAAGTCTGCTTTAGTATGTAACACATTAACGTAATGACAAAAATACACTGGACAAGATCTTTTCCACGAATGGACAGTTCTATTGAAACAACTCGATGCAATGCCTCCATTAGGGATTACTGAAAAACTTAATACACATATTTCTATTTTAATCGCTACGCTAACTTCAATGTTAGGTTTTAGATGGGTAACTTATCTTCAGACCGACGCAATCTGCAACAAAATCCCGCAAACAAAGGCACAAATATGTAATTGTATTAATGTGTCCAGAATACATATAATGACTGTTATCTACTAAGCTGTGCCGAGCTGGTGTTGTACTAAGACATTGTTAAGATAACCTCGGGTTCCCTGGAGTGTGAAAATATTGCTCCTGTGATGTTTAGACGCGTTAATATGCTGTGAAACCCGGAACGAGTGTCATCTTGGTAACGTGCGGTGGGAGTATAGACTCCAGAGCAGGCTGTGAGGAAATGTCAAACAGCGGAGGAAATAGAACGGATGGAGCACAGAGCTCCCTACGTGTGGACACAGTAGCCGCGGAGTGTTTCAATATAAATGTCAACACGGTAACAAATAAAAGCTTGACCGCAAAACTCATACACATCACAATTTTACGTCGCGTTGCTCCATCTATGCCTAATGAAGATAGTGGCGGTGATACTAAACTGCCGATGGCTGTCATGTGATCCCGGCGTTCGATGGTCGAACCTTGGACTCGGTCAGTAACGTGTTTCGGAGCAATAACGCCTCGTCGGTGTTTCGATATTTTCGATGCCGATGCATATAACAGGACTGGATGCATCTGTCGGGACTTCTACAGTACTAGTGCTTACCGTGTAGCGTATGTTTCGACGTATCTTAAGATATTTAAGGTTGTCGATGTATTTTAACTGTCGCCCCGTATATCGCCAAATTATTAATATCGTTAGTGTGTTAGATATACGTATTTTTAATCGTAATTTTTTAGATTGTCGTTGTGCCCGATACTTCATGACCTTTATCCTTCGTATGCAATTTATTAAATCATTAACAGTCGCCGATGGGGCCATTCGATGATTTACAAAGACAAATCGACGAATCGCATTTGAATGTAAATATTTTAGGTCAACAGGGTTTCTACAATTCAACTCATGACCGTACCAACATTTACATAACATTTTAAATGGAGATGAATGCAACGTCATAATCTTCATGATAATATTTAAACCAAGAACTGAGATTTTTAAATGAATAGTCGAAAAAATTATTAATACCAATCTACTTTGTATGAATATGTTATTTAATATTGCCAGTATACTATATTGCCAGTAAATGTTGGGAATTATACTTAGGTGTTTGGATACAAGTAAAACACTGAATCGAACTGGACAGTTGTACTGTAATAACGAGGAGCTTGTTCTAATCTAACCATGTGGTATCAATACACTGTGACAAAGTTTATTCAAAAATTTTGTAAGGTTTTGGAGCAGAAATATTATTGTTACTTTTACGCTGCTTATAAATATCCCATATAATTGCCTTGTCTTGTATAAAAAGCTATAAAAATATATAAAACATTCGTGTATTGCATAATATCTACTATACTATGTGTAATGTAGTACGAGTAATTCAAAATTAGAGTTTTAGATTAAACATAAGTTCCTGTAGGCCGTCGCCCTAACATCGTTTTGTTTGATGGCATTGACTTTAGTGGTGTCTCGAATTGAAATTATTGTGTTAAGCTCCTAATATTTTATCACGTTAAATAGTTTATTTGTATGTATAGATTTATTTTTTACATTTATATATATGTTCCCGAAAATATGCTGATGTTTTAAAAGTTAAAATTCTATACAAAATTAAAATAATGGATTGCAAAATATGGAAGATTCTTAAGGGTGCTGAATCATTTTTCGACTTTTTTGGAAACTCTATAGTCAAACCACGACATTGGCATGAAGAAATATTTTTGTTTGTTACATCCCAATCTCGTTATAATACCAGAATTATTTAGGATGCACTGTAAGTGTAATTCATTATATAAACAACATGGTATGAGAACAATAGTGTAATATGTTATGGTTATACAGAAGTGGCCAAGACAAGTATCATTTAATGATATTTCGGATAAAATTATGCATGTTTTAACGAGACAAAATAAAAAAACACGCTTCATTGTTTCCTGCTTGACATATACATATGTATAATGTGTACATCATTGTCGTTAACCAAACGATAATTTTAAATTAGGTTATTTTTTAAAACATTCAAATAGTTTACAGTAACATGCTATCGTCAATCTCCATCCCTTTCCCATGTCTTCTATTTTTATATAATAAAATAGATGTTACTTTGTCTGTCCATTAGTACGCTTATAATTCGTAAATTATTGATTCTATTTTGATGTCGTGTTTTATATTAATTAAATTTTGTAGGTAATTAGTATTGTTTTTAAAGGAAATTTAATTTTTAATGTACGTAATTGTTGTCGGCCGGTCCACACAAACACAGTTCTTAGATTAAAATACTCAAATGGCGAATGATTAAATTACACTTTGCATTTAATTTTTGTTCATTGTAGGTATAACATGCCAAAAAATAGACGTATATCTTTTTTTAAAGTCTATTGAATATATTCAATGTGCAATATCGACATTGCGCCGGCCGCAGCGTAATAAATAGTTACTCAGTAATGTAGAAAATATTGTTTAATAATTTTATTTGTATTAATCGTATTATGCAATTAAATGATTGATTGTTGATCAAGTTAAATGTTGTGAATTAAAATATTTATGTACATACTTATTTAAATCGTTGTAAATAAATAGTTTATCATAAATTTTATATAAATTGTAAGTTTTTAGTTAATTTCGGTATGTGGATTTAGTTTCACCATGAATCGGTTTTGAATGATAATGATGATTTAATTCTCAATAAAATAACTAGACCAAAGACAAGAATTTTGTTTATTATGTCATCAGTGTTCTTAACCATAATATTTAGGTTACATTAATATTCATAGCTATATCGACTTATCCCTAGAAGAGTGGTGAAACAAAAATAAATTTCATAAGTATTTTGTGCCACATTGAGTTTGATACCCCTGCCATTATTTTTGAAGATTTTTCTTGTGAGAAGATACTGTCTTGGCTGCAGGAGCAGAATAGAATGGGAATTATATTTAACTATTATTCTTGAATATGTATACCGACTTTGATCTTCGTGTCACTAGGTACCTATACCTATCCTTCAGCAGATATCCTACTTGGGTTGAAATTTTCTCCGGTTTATAAAATGAAACGAAAAAATTCTGAAGTTGAATTCATTTTTTCATATCTCATCACCCAAAGCAAAGAAATTTCGATTTCCTGATCTCTACATGGCTCGCCGGGCCAATAATATCTACCTAATGTTTTAAAAGTTACAATGATAATGTGATGTTTCCTTCTTCTTCTTCTTAGTGTGCCTCTCCAACTAGTGGAGGTTGACAGTCAGCTCCGCATACTTTGAGCATAGCAAATTATCATAATCTATCAGATTATCTTGAGGTACCTGGCATCCTGTTGCTGCAATCAAATTTAAACATCTACCATACTAACTGTATCCATACAGACATCTACCTGTATGTGTTTGCTCATGTAGGGTAGCCGATCAAATTATTGAAAATAAAACGATAGCTTGAATTACTCGTGTGCGCAGATAAAGGTACGAAAGGTAATTACAGATAATTACATATTGAAAAGAACCATTCTAATATCTACTTGAGCGTGACGTGAGAGTAGGAGGGTCACAAAAACATGCAAAAAAGTCACCTTGACATTCTCTATCTCAAGTGCAATTGAATTTTTTTAATTTGAAATTTGTAGATTTTAGGATAAAAAGAAAAATGTCTGTCAATTTCCACAATACCAAATCAATTTAATAAAAAAAAAAACAGATTTTACAGACTTTATTTGCATACGATCTATCAATACGTTTTATTTTTTGACATACAGCATGATTTGAAAAATCGACACATTATTAAAAGCACTTCAATTGACCATCAGATTATCAATCGGTACGACCGTACGACCATGTAAGTTGGATCGTAGGTAGCTACTTATAAAAAATCTGTCACTCGAGGAAGTACCTACGTCAATCTGGAGTTGTCGTTAGTTTGCATTACATCCGAATATTTTTTTAACAACTACATACAGGTGATGAGGATCTTATTTTACTATGTGTCGATGTAAATTTAATAAAATAAAGTGTATACGGTCTTATGTAAGCCGAATTTTTATTTGGTGAAGATTTGATCAATTGTTTCAGAGATAAACAATCGAACTCTTCAAAAAATTGCAGCAGATTGAGATTGCAGCTCTACATCCACCTTGGCAGAACATGGGAGATGACGGACTAGTTATTTTTATTGCTTTCCTACAATATGGGTATCAAATAAAATAGTTTTAAGAGAATAACTAGAAATATAGACTCGTTTCCAGTCGTCACCACTGGGGAGAAAAACACACGAGAAAAAAAATACCATTTGTTGCCAGTGGTGACAAACAGATCATTTAAAATATTTAAACCTTAAATAGTAGGTTATATAACATACAAACGGGAATAACTCCATACAGCGCCGACCCCAAGTAATGGGATGAGGGAGATGATGAGTAGGCTATATAACCCACCAATAGAAACTGAGCATTGAGGAGAAATGTTACAAAGACAGAGCAAATGTTCTAAGACAGTATGAAGCCCGCTGACACTACTAGTAGTCTATCTATATTTCATATATCTTTTTAACATTTTGTTAATACAAGATAGGAAATTAAAATAAAAACTAGGGTATTGGACAGTATTATTTGATTTATTTACCTTTGCTAGTTATACATTGGTAAAAATATTAATGCTATGAAACAATTTGACTTAGCATTTGGTTTGTAACAATAAAATCACGCAGAGTTTAAAATGGGATCTACTGTTGTATTTTCACATTGACAAGCTTTATGGTAAATTAGTTGTCAAACTCTGACAACTGCATTATATGCATATTTAACCATAATAAACATAATGCAAAGCCTTATAACGAACCGGTAGTACTTTTTCTTATGTGCCTAAGAAATAAAAATTTCCTAAAATATGTTACACTTGATCACGTTAACTAATAAAGATACTCAAAATTTAAAGGTAAATTGAAGATATTAACTCCATGTTATCACTATTTTAGTGAGTCTTTAGCTGTGATCCATGTTAATCAACATGTGACCATACTTTGTTTTTTGAGAATGTCCTATTGCAAGTACAAGTTGTTTGTCAATACACAGATAAATGTAAACAAATACCAGTAAACTAGCCCTAATAATATAAAAGCAAATTTGAAAGTTTATAAGATCACAATAATTTAAGAAATGTGATAAATAAATGGGTGTTCCTCTATAAGATAATGAAGAGCCTTTCAAAAGTGTTCCTTATATATAATTATATTACCCAATCTACCATCAAATTAAATACACATAAAAACTAAAACTCCAAAAATATGCAGTAAATTAAATGCAGTATAATACACAAGATACTGTGAGTCTATCATGAATTATTTAAAAGTACCATTACCATATGAAACACATATTTTTTGCTTGAAAATCAAATTTCAAATATGATAAGCAGGACTGAGCATTGAAATGTTAAGTAGATTGGGTTCCTGAGACATGATTTAGTGTTAGCCAAACTAGAAGGTGCTTCCTTCTGGTGGCTGCGAGAGCTTCATGTTTTCCTTGAGTGTCATAAGACGTCTTAATTCTTGCAGCACTGTCTTGATAGTGTAGTCACGTTGCCATCTTGCCAGAATGGGAACTTGTCTATTATCCACCTGATAAAGACAAAAGTATCACTTTACTTTATTTCTTTCATTATATTCTTTCCATTTCCCAAAATTATTATTCAGGTACAAAAACTCAATTTACAGGATCTCTATTAAATGTCACAGAGGAAATAATTAATACTGGTCAAGTTAATTTACCATTGAGCGTATATCAAAGTATATATTTATAATAAAGTAGCTATTAACATTATTTGTACTAAAAATATGGAATATGAAAATAAGTTGATGTCACCAAAAATTAGTATCAGACCAAAGGTAGATTTTTAGCTGAAACCAAAGTCAGTTTGTTGCTATAACCTCAATCTTTGAGGGAGATAACTGTGATCCTTGCTGAGTCAACCCACTGTGAGTGCCATCCCCATCTATCATGTTTCAGCGTATTCATCACTTATAGTCACTAAATGCTAAATGCTAGAGAACTTCAGTATCAGCCAGAAATGGCCTATTATTCCCAGAGCAGAAGACATAGCTAAAACTGAAGGTTTTCCTAGGAATTACCAGAAAAACTACACTATTTTATAACTAAAAAATATTGTTTTTAGTGTCTAATTAAAAAGACAACAGGAGAAATATATTTAACAAAATATTCCCAATTGTTCCAATTTTTTAATGTGCTAACTTACATCTGAGTACAGTATAAATTAACAGAAATATGAATACTAAATGATGAGTCATGTAAAAAAACTTAAAATTCTATGAAAATATGCTTATTGCATTACATAAATTACTTTTTTTGAAGTGTCCACCTATCACACATGTTGTTATCATTATTAGTTGCATCATCTTAATACTAAATCTACTGGAATATTAGAAACATTCCAAAAGAAGTGTGTGTTAATGATTTATGAGTCCTGAAGTACTTGATTGATTGAAGTTATACTAAGGAGATATATTATGATTTTTTGAGACAATGTTATTGCAACAGTAGATGGTTTACATTGCACTACATTTTAACTTTATATTCAGTACTCAAGAAAATGACATGAACATGCTTTTTTCACCACTTATTATAAATAAAATAAAAATAAATAACGCCACACACTCGTAGCCCCACACTAGGATACCCTATGTCGTGGGTGCCATAGACAACACGGAAAGACATACACACACACCCAGACCGAGAACAGAAATTTAAATTCATCATTCAAATTTCGGCCTTGCTGGGAATCGAACCCAGGACCCTTCAAATGGCGGTCCGGCGAGGTGACCATTACGCCACATGGGTTGTCAATTATGTTGTATAAATTTGTTGTTAACAGTATTGGAATCAAAAGTGTATTGTACTTACAAGTCCAGTTTGGCTATTCACACAATTCATGTTGATTCTAGAAATAAATCGAGCAGTTGGAGGTTCATCGGGATAACGGGTGCCACATTCAATTTTAAGAGAATACATTCTATTTTCATATGGAGTCTGAAAAAGAAATAAATCCACATCTAGTAAGTTTTTTGATAATTACATGGCAACATTAAAATACTATATAATTTAATGATAACAATCATATTCATGACATGTTACATACACATTAATTATTGACATATAATTATGTCTTAGACATCGTGAAAATGAACACAACACATACGTTACAATGAAAAAAATAATACTATTACCCTAGGAGGGCCAATAATCATGCCAGTCCAATGAGTCAAAGTCATATCGTCATCGCTCTCGAGACCCCAGGAGATCGTGCCATCACCCACTCCCTTCTGACCTTGCTCAAGTTCTTCCAGAAGACGAAAGTTTCGAGGTACAACTGCATAATCAAAAACAATTTGTAGAGATAGCAATATATTTATACGTAATAAATCTGAACATATATTTGCATACTTATTTTGAAAATTAAATTAGATAATTAAAAGTGTAAATACACACATTAAATCGAAGATAACAAAATTAAAAACTTACCAACGCCTGATGACGGATTCGCCATGACCACAGTTACACCGGCGCTCACCTCACTACCTACCGAGAAAAATTGATGGTTTATTCAGAGTTTCAATACAGAGTCCTCATGAACCAATCGAATGAATGTATCTTAATCTAAATGCTTAGTACTTAAGTATATATTATGATGCAATAAATTCCCATTTATTTTATTCAATAATAAAATAAAGTACTGAAGGAGTAGGTTAATTTTTTATGCTGACTTTGACAAATGTCATTGCTTCCATATTTATTTTATCTTTTGTCTATGAAATATTCCTTGTAGCTAGCCGGTATTTTTTGAACCAATTTACTAAACCTATATCTACTTTACAGGGTTATATTAATAACCGAAAATTTAACATATAGATATGCGACCATCGAAGTATTATTAATAGCAAATAATCCCATGAACTTCTCTCGGACAAAACGAGTGCAGTGTTTTATATTAGTGGTTACTTTATTTATATTTTATATCATGATTTTACTTGTCTTATAGTTGCTATTAATGGTAATATTCGAGATATTATTATCTTGAGAAATCTTTGAATTTGATTGATTCCATTGGCATATCTTATAATTCACTAACTTTAATTAACATATGGTGCAATTATCAACATGTTTTTTTAAATGTTAAGATCACTGATTCTCCTCAAGGTAGAATTTATAGAATTTTAGATAATCCATTCCATAGTTATCTGCCTGTTGTGCCAAGAAGATGGACTAAACTACTTTTACAAATATCATCTTTTTTTACTAATAATTAGGACTTGACTACAAAAATATGTTACATATTCTTTGACATAGATTCCAGACAGGGAGAGAATTTATATCGGTTAATGTGCCATCCGAAGCACGGAAGCAGTGAAGAAATTTTTACCACTATCGGTAACCCATCCAAGTACCGATAGCGCCCGTAGTTGCTGAACTCTGTCGATCGCTTAGGGTCAGCGCCAGTCGCCGGGTTATGATTATGAGTGCTTCTATTTCTTTCTTATTTATTTGATATAATATAGACTCCTTCAGTAAATTTTCAATATTAAATCGAGCTTATTTTTTGCCACATATTAATAGATAACTCTTTTTGTTTATTTTCTTGATGACTTTGCTTAAAATGTTCTATAAATTCATTGAATTTTCTGTACTCTGTGGCCAAGGCACATGGGTGCGACGCGACCACATGGGATTATTCACGTCTATGGTTACGCCAACGCCATTTTTAAGAAGAAAAAAAATGTCTATGGTTAAAACCACCGCGTATGAAATGTACTTCTTATGATTTTGGTTTTCCTTTTTCTGTGAGGTGCGAGTTCGTCTGTTCCGGATCGCCTAATTTGAGTTATACACATGTGTACAAAAAAATCGGAGATTGGTATTGAACGTCGACGAATATATACTGTTGTCTGCAGTAATACTTAAAACATGTGCCGTTTTATCATTTGATATACCTACGTGTAGTGTGATTTTGGAGGTAAAATGCCCGCTTCCATTTGTGACCCAGTATCAAACGCACTGCGTTTATCTCTTACGGCAGAAGAGTCCCAAAGTTCATCATTATTAGATAGCAGGTTGTATTCATCATCAAAAAATGGTCTGTTATCTAAGATTGATTTTGAGGAATCTGGTGATTATCAAAGTAATGTTCTTGATGGACTGAAATCTAAATACGTGGTTATACGACCTAAAAAACCTGTGCTAGAAGCTAAAACACTTAAAAAAGATGTTATTAACTGTGGTGCATCATCTGGTAAGTTGTTTTCTATAAT
This sequence comes from Carystus phorcus, assembly GCA_018248895.1. Lineage (NCBI taxonomy): Eukaryota > Metazoa > Arthropoda > Insecta > Lepidoptera > Hesperiidae > Carystus > Carystus phorcus. The sequence goes on from DWJN01004543.1 coordinate 10,625, forward strand.
GCGATAAAGTCTGCTTTATATTTTATCTAATTTAATATCTACACTCACAAATTGTTAAGATTAGAGGTTATATTTCCCTAATGTAAATATTTACTATAAGTAAAAATAATGTTTCTATTGCATTTCAAATTGTCTTTTTATTTTATGTAACGAGTATATATGTAAATGTTATTAAGTCGAAATAATTATATTTAATCTAAAGTAGTTTTAATATTTTTTATTATATATTTGTGATGATTTAAAATATCTATCCATATTCTCGTACAATGTATGCTGTTTGTTTTCCACTATTTATGATACCATTTGGACAGTAGTGACCAAACATATCAAAGTCTTCCTAATAATTATTTGTAAACATCTGATATGGGTAATTTATATCCATTGGTTTATTTTTCTGGCATAACTTGGCTTAATTTGCATAGGTTAACTATGTGTTATATTTATTAACTCAATGATAAAGTTATCAAGATGTTAGATGACTATTCTGTAGTAGTTAATAGTAGCCAACCAAAGGACTTCTAGATCAGTAACTAAGTTAAAAAACATAATTTGGTGTAATAAAAAAGTTTTTATTAAAATTGTTACTTGTATTAAATTTTGACTTTTGTGAACTGTAAGTTCCTACAACGATATTAATTATTTGACTTTTGACTTTGAGTCTGCATTTAGCTAGATATGGATATGATTTTTGTTTAGTTTGTTGGACTTGGATTGTAATTTTGTTCTACTTGAATTGTTATTTTACTTGCCTACTTGGCAATCTTATTAATATCATTTAATATTGATGTTTAAGAAGTCCAGGTTTGAAGATGGTCACCACTATTTGTACCATTTGGATTAATTTACAATTAAATAATACCCACCGATGACTTCTTTTCCTTTTACATTTGAAATGTTTTTTATACATGTTATATTTTTCAGAAATAACAAAGAATGGTGAAGATGGTTTACCAAAACCAAAAAGGTTGTTCTTCCCTGTTGAGAAGGTGCAGCTGGGATGGCAAGGTGCATGGGCGGCAGGAGCTGGGATGCAAAATGTAGGCAACACCTGCTACTTAAATTCTACACTACAAGCTCTGTTTCATGTTCCAGCATTTGCAAATTGGCTAGTTTCTGAATCAAATCATGCCGAGAAGTGCAACCAGCAAGGTAACTACACATGTTTCTATGTAATAAGTTTGTTTTATGTAATAAGTTATTAATTTTGTTCTGTTTGAATCTTCTGTATAGTAGCCCATAACCACAGTATATATATTATTTTCCACAGAAGCCTGTGTAATCTGTGGTATGCGTGCAACTCTAATGGCTACACAAAAGAGTGGAGGTGCTCCTATTAAACCTTGGCAAGTGTACTCTAAGTTACGTTTAATATGTAGACATTTGACACCAGGAAGACAGGAGGATGCTCATGAATTTTTGAGGTAAAAAACCATTGGATAATTTTTTTTATAATTATAGTATAACTATTAATATTATATAACAGCTATCAGACTAGACATTTTCAAATTTATTTCCTCAAGGAGCAATGCAATAGGATTCAAGACTGCTTGCAATGATCACTTATAAATGAACTGTAAATCTGTTTCTTCTCCTCATCGCAGTTTCTTCTCCTCAATCTAAAAGCACCTTTCCGAAACGGTGGTAGAATCAAAATAAATGACGTGCATAAGTGTATT
>DWJN01004544.1:0-12299 GCA_018248895.1 Carystus phorcus
GTATTTTTTTCATTTAAATCGGTTAACAAATAAAGAAGTCATGTCAATTTATGCCAATCGTTCTTTGACTGTGAGGCGAAAGAAAGTTACACCTCGATTAATACATATGTATAACAGAATGCGCAACTAAAGCGTAAAATTTTGCATATTATTATATAAGTCTGTTTCACAAGTTCTTCCATAACTTGTATAACCCTTATGATATGATAGGTTCAGCCAAAGATGTGTAAATTAGTATCTAGAAGTGTTTTATACAAAAAAAATATTTGGTAAAGAAAATTTGGCTAGTATTGCTCTTCATTTTAGACTAAGGTGGTTAATATGCCTTCCAGTTTAGCTGACCATCGCTTACTAGTTCAAGTTATGTGTGTTTTTTAATCTGGGCAACAGCAATTACATTTTTTTTTTAAATTAACTATTTATTTAACTTTCACTGTGTAATAAAATGTATTTATTATTAAGCATTAAGTTATATAAAATAAAAAAATATATACGTATGCTGGTACGGGTGGAATTTTAAACTGAAATTTTGTTGGTTAGTTGTGTGACGTCATACTAAATCTAACATGGCGGAACATGGAAGACGGTGGATTAGTTTTATTTTAATGCACTCCTACAATATGGGCATTAAATGAAAGGGCCAGCTCAAAAAATAATGTAAATGTAATCTTTTATTGAAATGCCCTAAAACGAATAAAATAAACTTTTCCTATAAAACTTTTGCAATCAACTTATAATGTCATTAAACATCTGTTTACTGACTTAGTTTTACGACGTAAATTTTTTTGATGTAGAAGCTTGTCATTTAAATAGTTCGAAAATTTTAAATGACTCAGATCATGTACTCGTAATCATCATAACTGTCCTGTATTGACATAAAATATCTCATTGACGAATGATTGGATTGTATCGTATCGTAATGGAGCAGTCTAGAATTAAATGCTGATAGACCAGTATAGTAGTTCGTTTGTTAGCTATTTACATAAAAAATATAATAAAATAAATACACCTTTAAGCATACGTACATATGTATAGGAGCTCATCAAATATTCTATCACCAAGTTGTAAAACATGCCTGTTTATTTTTTTATAAATAAACATTATTTCTCTTAATACTGCACGATAATTTGTGGTATTGAATTAAAAATTGGTGTTCTCAAACAGTATACTTTGAATTTCCAGAGAGACTTCTCCAGTCACAAGGCAGGGAACTTCGTAGAGCTTTGTTCACTCTCAAGCAGATCCTGCAGTCAGACAAGGACCTAGTACATGAGTTCGTTGCGAACAAGGGCCTGGACTGTCTGATGCAAGTCGGCAACATGGACGACCATAATTACTTGGACTACATACTCAGAGCACTTGGGCAGGTAAGTGACATCACGTTCTCAAATAATTCTTGACTTTAATCCATTAATGGCCCAGTACAAGGCATGGATCTCTCGTTGTTGAGGAGGCCTAGAGCTTTCTACCACGCTCCTCAAGTGCGGATTAGTGGAGAGGTTAGTGTCCATCTCAAGTGTCGGAAGTTTTGCTACCAGTCAGAACCTGTTGTTATCTACGATAACAACTGACACCGAAAATATAAAAAAAAATATATATATTGAAACGCTACGGAAATTTTATTCAACAGATCTACCATAGTACTCGATAAGCTAAGAATTTTAGATCATATTAGCCACAACATACGAAATTTGTCTCGAATCAAGGTGCAACTCATTCTCAGTTCCAATTCAAAATAGACTGCTCGTAGGATGATAATAATATAATGATTTGAATTAGAATGTAAATAATTAAAATATACTTGCTCTTAAACAATATGTGACAATAACCACAGCTAAGTTTGCTAATTAATTTTCTTGAAATTTTAATGAAAAATTTTACTATATTTTTTCCAGATTTTACTTTATGTGGATGGCATGCACGGTGTAATGACCCACAAACGCTGCATCCAGTGGCTGTATTCACTTATCTCCAGTAAATTTAGGCACGTCGTCAAAACTGCTCTCAAGCTCCTACTAGTTTTCGTTGAATATACAGAAAAGAATAGTATTCTTGTTATTGAGGCCATTACTATAATAGATAAGTCCAACGGCAGACAACCTTGGTATAACGTTATGAAAATTCTTCAAGATTTCGACGCGTCTGATACAGAACTTCTCATTTACGCAACAACTTTAATAAACAGATGTCTTAATAATATACCTGATAGAGACACATACTACGATCAAGTTGATTCTCTGCAAGATCAGGGCATGGATGATATTATTCAGATGTACATGTCAAAACAAGGTACTGACTTGGACCTCTTAAGACAATTACAGATATTCGAAGCGGTATTACTCTATGAAGATGGTGATGAAACGGGCACTGCGCTTGAGTAAGTGTAAATTACAAAAAATATATATTTCATTGAGCTCTGCACCATTAATTATTCCGTAGCCCATTCATTAAACTGAGCAGTAGGAAGCGGTTCAATTATGAGCATTGGCAAAATATTATATGACAGATTCAGTTCATTTTCGAGTTAAAGGAAACTTTATTTATTTCCAAATATAAATAGAGAAATACCAAATATTACTGTCGAAGACCAATGTCTTCGTTATTATTATTAACATATTGAAATACTTTTCAGGCAATTGGATGATGCTGTTATTAGTTCGGTACGACGAAGAAGTCTTAATTTAAATATGACAGAAAGAAGGAAGTCCAAGAAACAGCAAATGAAAGATAAAGGTATGTATTTTCAATGTCTCACTTTAAGCTTAGATCATGCATGGTTTTATTATAGCCCTTGAATTTTTAAATAACTCTTAACTTCATCGTTTTAATACTAATATTTTCTAATCATTGCAAGTATGTCTATCAGCTTTTATTGTGTTTGTAATTTCATGCTGGTATGTAATTTCATGCACATATGCTTAATTGGTTTTATTTATTTTTGGCCTTTTAACTAACAATCAACAGAAAACCAATCAGTCAACTCCCACTCGGAATCTGAACCCAAAAACACAAACAATCATCGACTACAATACAGACCATCACTCATAGAAAATAAAGACATTAAAGAAATTTCTACAGCTATAAGAAGAAAAAGATTAGTGCGACAGGCCCAAATAGAACATTTAAATGATTCTATTGAAGTGTATAATGGTCTATTCGTTCCCAATAAGGGAGATTATAAAAATTCAAATGGACCATATAATTCTAATGGTGGTTACTCGAACTGTGTTACAAATGAACCAACTTCTACTGCTATAAGAAGAAAAACACTAGTGCGACAGACTCATATAGAACATTTAAATGATTCTATTGAAATATATAATGGTATATTCAGTTCCAATAAAGGAGATTATAAAAATTCAAATGGACCATATAATTCTCATGGTGGTTACTCGAACTGTGTTACAAATGAACCAACTTCTACAGGTATAAGAAGAAAAACAATAGTACGACAGGCTCATATGGAACATTTAAATGATTCTATTGAAATGTATAATGGTCTATTTGGTCCCAATAAAGGAGATTACAAAAATTCAAATGGAACGTATAATTCTAATGGTGGTTACTCAAACTGTGTTACAAATGAACCAACTCACTACAATTGCATTAATGGACATCAAGAAGAAGACAAATTATACACAAATCGTACAACAATGGCTACAAACCTATCAGATGTGTTAAATAAAGGTCTGTTCATTCACTAACATACTAATTTATCAGCCATTCATCTAATTATTCGATTTTTTAGTTTGTTCTAACATTTTTTTTGTAATAAATTTTTTTTTATGAAAATTCACCTAATGTGGTAAGTTTTTTTAACAGGAAACCAAAGATATACGGCTGGATTGAAACAGAGAATCCAAAACGGTACCCTAGGTCATAGTGTCAATGCCGTAGATACGCTCACTGTTATGCGACAAAAGCAACTAGATGTAACCCCTGAAACCAAAGATGATAGAGGAATCCTAATAAACAGAGAGCATAGTATCAAAGATCTGGCACAAAGATTAACTACGCCCATAAGTGTTACTTCCGAAGAAAAACCATTAAGGGTGACTGATGTCGCTGGAATAGTATCAAAAGCCAAAGCTGAATTAGCCAAATCTCAATCAAAAGGTAATCCTAACAGAAGTGTATACCGGTTATTATTTTATATAATAAATGTGTTCTTTTTCTCTATTTTCTTATGCTACAAATAAAATAATAGCAATAAAAAAGTGACTAATTGAGTTAAATAATACCATATAAACATTAATACTTTAAAGCCATAAAATAATTAAACAATTAGAAATATATATTATAATAAATATCTATCTATCATTACCATATTTTTAAGATTTGTTTTCTTTTACAGAAATTATTAAAAGCCCAACTATAGAAAAAACACAGAAATTACACGAAATAAAAGTTTCAGAAAATGACCTTCATTGGGAAGAATTAAAAAAAGGTTGTTTAAGTAGAGAATGGAATTTTAGAGACTTAGATTTTTCAGATTTAAGACAAGATTCGGATGATGACATGCTGTCACCAACGGTAAATGCAGTAAACGGGCCCCCACCACCTCCACCCGGCCTGTTCCCATCTATGAATATCCCGCCACCACTCCCAGCTCTCCCAGGATTTTTCTCTCCTGTTCCTAAATCCGTTGATCCTTCAAAATCATCATTAACAGACTCTTTAAATGATTCTGATAGTTCTACCATAAAAAAGAATAAAAAGACCGTTAAATTGTTTTGGCGAGAAATTCAAGAAAATCCTATACCTCCAATAATGAGGGCAAAAGTCGGAGGTTTTATTTGGGATGATCTACCGGATATCAGTCTTGACACTAAAATGTTGGAGCACTTGTTTGAGTCAAGAACAAATGATTTAATCATTAAGGTCGGTACATACTTTTCAATTTCATACAATACATATTTGATAGAAATTATTCTTACATTTACTGAAATTACACCAATCTCAAATTAATAATTATTTCTTTTTGTTTTCATATTCCTGCGACTGACTTTCGGTTGAATATCCAGGAAGTAAGTATGATGCACTAAATATTATTTTGCAGTTGTTTTACTTAAATCATTTTACAAATTTATGTAAATCATTTTGTCCACTAGAAACTAATGGAACCAAAGAGAAATCTAATACTAGATGCGAAACGTTCAAACGCTATCAATATTGCTATGAAGAAGTTGCCCACACCACAGACTATCAAGGCTGCAATCATGAAAATGGATGCTACTGTTATAGGTAGAGAAGGAATTGAAAAATTACTAACAATGTTACCAACAGAAGAAGAAAAGATCAAAATTCAAGAAGCTCAAGTAAGTAAATAGTAAATTTCATGGACAATACATATATGGATGGGGATAGAGCTCTCCTTTTCGGGTTTTTCTTCAATTCTTTATTTTTTCGTTGGACACTTATTTCGAACTTGTAACTACTTCAGTTCGACAAAATTGTGATTTTATACAAAATCCAAAACAGTTGTTACTCATTGATTTTAGGCATTATGCATACAAAGTTTGCTTCAATTTACGGATTTTTTCCTGTATACCTACTGTGAATTAAAAAGATATTAATTTATATCAATAGAAATAAAAAAGCACTAAAACATTATTTAATAATCCTTACAAAACCTCCATACCCGTTTCCCAGAATGGATAATATCCTAAATATATGCCTGCATGCCAAGTGTCATCTAAATCCGTTAATTGGTTTTCGTGAATGTATCCGTAACAAATCCTAACTACGCAAAAAGTTCCAAAAAAATCGAATGTACAGATTTAACCCATAATCGTTTTATTATAAATAAACAGCAGGGCTAATTCTTATGATGTAAATTTACAAGAAACAACACACATGTTTTCATTTTGTAATTAATCCTTCGACTAACATGTACCTGTATTTATTTTTAGTACGCGAATCCCGATTTACCACTAGGCAGTGCAGAGCAGTTCCTTCTTACATTAGCATCAATCAACGAACTGTCTTCTAGGCTGAAACTATGGGTCTTTAAATTGGACTTTGACAATTTAGAGGTATTTTTAGTGTATTTAAATTTATTCATCACAAGACTTATTAGTGTAGTTTTCTCCGTTACGAATATGCTCTGATATACTTGCACTTTTACTTTTCAGAAGGAAATTGCTGAACCCCTAATGGACCTTAAGCAAGGTATAGAGTTACTGAAGACAAATAGAACTTTTAAAATTATTCTAGCCACATTGAGGTCTGTGGGCAGTTTCTTAAATGGAAACCAAGTGAAAGGATTCCGGCTGGAATATTTATCCAAAGTAATGGAAGTAAAAGATACTGTACACAAACATCCTCTCCTCTATCACATATGTGAAATGATTATTGAAAAATTTCCTGAGAGTACTGATTTCTTCAGCGAGGTAGGCAAATGTTATTTCAATAATTTGTGCTTTCTCTTACATATTATTCCAATGTCTTCTCATACAAATAATCTGTAATATGTGACTTAAATAGAAATCTTTGTACCCACTCATTTACATATAAGTTTGAGATATGGCATAGCTGAAGTTTATTTTTAAATTTGGGAAGTAGTTAACAGTGCTAGTTCAATATCAAATTGTTTATTTAATATTTTTTTATTTAGCCTAGCCATAATGTCTGGCTTAAACGTTATGGCAAACGTTTGTACTTGCTTTCTAAGGAAAAAATAGACAATATTTATTAAACCAAACTTAACCTTCAAGTTTCCTTCGTATACCAACTGATACATTCTGATGAAAACAATCGAACTCAATTAGATTATACAAGAAGCACCTTTTAATTTCGCTGACGTTTAATGTAATAAAGATAAACCTATAACATACCCTTGCCCTAAGTTATTATACAATCACGCAATCACAAATTCTCCTAACGATGATTTACATGTGTTAGATCTTATATACATGAAGAATTAAGTTATCGACTTTATAATCAGAGTTTTCAATTTGTAGGTGGGTCCAGTGATAAGGGCTTCAAAAGTCGATTTTGATATGCTGAGCAGTAATCTTTTGAAGTTAGAATCCGATTGCAAGGCTTCTTGGGACCATATGAAGAGAGTAGCAAAACATGACGGCTCACAAATTTTCAAAACAAAAATAAATGAGTTTCTTTCAGACGCTGCACAGAGAATAATATTGTTAACTGTTATTAAACAAAGAGTGATGAGCAGGTAAACGTCTTATACAATTTAAAATCTCCAAACTATCAACTGTTACAGCATATTCCTGCCTGATTATTATTATAATAAAATATGTAATGCAAGAAAATGCTCCTGCGAAAAAAGACTTGGCGAATTTTACTTATTATGTTATAAATATATGTATATCACTGTCCTATCTTTATTATTAAGCTAAATCTGTTGTTTGCCACGCTAATATGCAAATGCAACGTAGAAGCTGTGCTTTTTGTTTTTTATTATTTCGACAAACGCCAACAAAAACACAACATACGTCATATTTTGTTGTAGATGCAGCAAGTTTCTGTTATATCTCGGAATACACCCTGGAGATATCTCCAAAACAAAACCCTCAGACTTTCTCAAGATTATTGCAGAGTTCGCACTAGAGTACCGAACGACGAGGGAGAGAGTTCTGCAACAGTTAGAAAAGAGAGCCAACCATAGGGAGAGGAACAAAACAAGAGGCAAAATGATTATAGACGTAAGTTTGAACGAAACTTTAACAAATTATCTTTCAAAACTTTCTTACAAACATAACGATATATAGCTATAGGAAACACGTATGCAGACCCATTCATAAAAACAAATTATTTATACCATAAGAAATTTCATGACTGAAGGTTGTTATAAATTAAAAGATGTCTTCGTTTTTTCCTATATTATGTTTGTTCCTATTTCAATGTTTCATTTGATTTACACAATTATTATTAAAATATAAATGAAAACATTTGCAGGTTGGTAATTTTTCAAATAAAAATGGTGATCATGTTGCCGATAGTGCGCTAAAGGAATTATTGAAAACCGACCCAGAAACAGATATTCTCACCGGAGGCAGGCGGAAACTACAGACGAACAACAGAGTACTTGTCAAGTAGGTAACATGGATCAATTCATCCTATGACCCTCTACAGGGCACGGGTTTACTGAGAAGGCCTTAAGCATACTCCACCACGCTGCTCCAATGCAGATCGACCAGCCCAAGTGTCGGAAGTTTTTATGCCACCCGAACGCTTCCGACATGGCTTAATGACGGCTATCTACAATACCAACCGGGGCCGACTGTTTAACGTGCTCTTTGAGGCACGGAAACGCTCAAGAAAAGTTTACCACTAGCGGTCACCCATCCAGGTACTGACCGCGCCCGCAGTTGCTTAACTCGGTAGATGATTTCGAATCGACGATATCGTTATCTCGATCTTATTACAAAACATTAAAAAAACCAAGCATGATACAACTAACCCGTCCCTGAGAGCGGAAAATCCCATAGTTAAGTGACAGAATATGTAAAATCGTTATGACGGAATATATCACGCTAATAAAAGAAGCCCAGACTACTATCTAGTTTTTTTTTTATTTTAGACAATGTAAACGAAAAACACAAAAGAAACAAACATCGAGTTAACATTGAAAGTTATGATTAATTTCTGAATCGCACATAAAACATATTTATGAAATTGTAAATGCTTGATCGAATCCCAGACTTCTTGTTTAACAGTAACGTATATAAACCAATAGACTATAACTCCAGAAATGTCTTAACAATTTTAAACATAGTGTGAACCATTACTTTTAAAATTTCAGCGATGATTTCTCGGCAGAAGACGAAATCATAGAGAGCTTCGTTCGATCCGCTAATCCCAAACGTAGACCAGTTGGACGGGACAGAAAAAAATACAGACTCTCTGACATGAAAGATTGTAAGTACTTTATTTATATTAAGCAAAGCACCATTTGCTAGCGAACTGTCATGTTTACATACACTTTTGATGTACTTCGCTTCGCAATTCCAGTTTTGTTAATTGTAAACGTTACTAACAGAAAGCCAGCGCAGTTTACCACATACAATTACAAAGCGATGGGAAACTATTGTTTTTGCGAAGTTTTCGTTGAGTTGCAGTAATTGTAACAATGGATATTTTGTTCACAGTAAACAGAACTTTGGTCGGTCATTCACCGTAGCCGGGGAGTGAAAATAGTGAAGGGTGAGTACGTTCAAAACTATTTATACACAATGTGGGACATTAAAGTTATTTTTAAGTTATAAATATGTTAAACCTTGAAATATATACATATATGATCATTCTTGTCATAATATGGTTTTTATTTATTTCAGGTCAGTGGTGGATATTGAGAATAGATAGTCAATTTAATTCTAAACTTAATATCATTATAAATTACTTGCATTATTTATTCTACACATTAAAGAATCTCATTACTGTATTTCGTACCCAGTCTGAATGGTTTCTAGGCTAAACACCGCCTTATATTTAAAATACATTATTACTAATTATTCATAACATGATGCCAGGATTGGATGAGCAAAGCAGACCTTCATATATTATGGAAGGGTCTTGTCGAGAGAATATACATTCCAATTTCAATGTTCTCGCATTGTTATAGGTGTATCTACAACGAAAGCACCAACATAGCTACGTGAATCTATGACGAACGCTATATTTAAATATATAAGACACTCTCGTACACAAGGAAACGTATACATATAGTATATAGTACCTACGATGTTGCCATGCATCAACTTGAATTTAATTTCTTCGATCAAATTTCATTCTCATAACACCTCCAGAAACTTCTTTTATAATTCCACGTTTAAGCTTTACGTTCCGAATTTCAACTCAATGGTTATTATTATCTGTATGAAGCTAAGTTTTAGATTTTTTCGTACTATTTAGTACATACGTTCCTTATCTAACCTATATCTATTTCCCTATTACATTCTGATGTAATACCTTATTATATTGTACTCGCCAGAAACTACCTTTCCCAACTCATCTCATCTCATCTCTTCCCATCTCATCTCTATACAAACATGGTGCTATCAATCCACAATGTAATAAATGAAGCGGTAACATAATTATATGTATGTGTGTGTTATTGTATAATTAGTTATAATATATGCTAAGTTTTAAGATGAGGAACCGAAAACTGGGTGGAAATATACAGTACGTTAATATCATAGACGCCTTAAATACATCATATTGGCACTGTATGAAATTTCTGATTTAGATTTGATATTAACCGAATGTGTATGATGTTATATTACTGAGAAAATCTCACCGCAGGTTAAGTTATGAATTATATTTTACTTGGCGTGTCAGCGGTGTATTTATCTGTAATACAATGGTCTAAGCAGGTACGTCACTTGCAATCCTTTAATTAATATAGATTTAGCATGGCATTATTTTCTTCTATACATGTGCAGCGAAATTATCTGAACGACACTGCTGTAAATGTTTCTGGTTATTCCTCTTCTAACAAAAACAATTCATTGTGTTTATTTTGTTCGTGTTCATTAAATTGCTCTTTTGTTTTTAGTAATACAGAAAATAATGGTGACGTATTCGAAAACAGAATCTAAGACATGATTAACACAATCTACAGTCTACAGTTTCATACCCAACGCGTTTTTAATGCTACTTGTTGTACGGTCCTAGTCGTACGAACGAAACATACAGTGCCAAATGTTCTTATTTAAGTAGCGAACGTTATATACATATATGTAAGAAAATATTTTTATATTTATATATACGCCCACTCGTCATCAAATGTATCCGAAAAATAAAATGACGCACTTCAGCGTAGATTCGAAAGTATTGTTTTAGAATTACCAATGCTTGTAAATCGGACCTTGTAATGAACTCTTCTCATGACAAAAACATCCCTAACGAAATTTGTCATAAAATTATTATAATATAAGTAATCAAACAACTATGTTGTTTTTTTTTAATACATTATAATACAATGGAATTCAAATAAAATCTCAATAATCATTAAATAGTTTTATTATAATTATAAAGTATATATATTGTTTTAATATAAATGTAAGCATGTCGTGGTTTAAATTTGTATGTATTTATTGTTGGTAAATAAATTAAATAATAAGATAATAAATTTCATTTCAATCTATTAGTGCGTTTTATTTTTATTGCACTTTTTTTTTATTTATGCCCAGTTCCTGTATTCTACAAAACGAAAGTTTTGCTTACGGATAGTAGAAATTTATAGGAAAGTCCATAATATTTAATATGGTAAAATGATAACAATAAATGAAATATGAGTTCTCCAGTATACTATATTAATCTGTGAGTATAAGACAATGCTGGCGGAAATAGATTTGTCCTCTATATAAGCTGCTTTTTTACTATATAGATTAATTAATAAGAGAGTCAACTGATAAACGTTTATGAATTATATTCAACATAATAACTAGGAATATAATTTTTTGTAGTCAAACATTAAACCATAATAATTAATACAAAAAAAGGACCCTCCCCCAGTATCATATTTTACGACAGAGTTAGAAGTGATATATATGTATATATAGCATCTTATTTACGAAAAGTATTTTTTTGTATATGTTGCAAAATCTGACAGAACATCGGAACCATAGATTAAGAGGCATATATTTAATTTTGATGGAGCAAGAAAGGTCATAAGTTTACATAAAAAACAATGACGCAATAAAATTTTTTGCCACTGTTGGAGTGGCCCATTTTCTCCCACGCCACCCTTTATCCCAATCTTTTAATTTGACAAATGGACTTACAAAATAAATATAAATTAAGGCACCACATTAAAAAGCTATTGTTGCTTATTACTATTAACGCCATCTGTTGGGTGGTAGCGTCAAAAGTTTGAAAGCGTTTCGTTTCAGCATTAAGTAAATTTATAAACATCCAGTTACTTAAAAAATGATTATTATGATGAGTTATTATTTTTTTTCATGCCATGAGTTAATGCGCAGGAAAATTTTATTTATATATAGCTACATGTATCTGACATCATAGTGATCGACATAACCTTTGTTAAATAAGTTTATCATTTTCCATTGTATTGTAGTACAAAGTAAGTAATTACCTATATATGTATTTTGAAGACAGCTAATAATATTATATACCATAAACATTTCACGCTTTCTAGACATTTTCTAATAATATATGACATATTGCGCTCCTTGTTTGTGCTAACTTCTAAAAACCTCTGAGGTAGTCTGTGGCTCCGATTCTGCAACGGCCCTGGCTCACTGAAGTTAGCCCCCCTGTTTTTGATTTTTCAACTTTTTTCATTTTGAATCGTTTGTTCGTCGTTAGTT
>DWJN01004545.1:0-12299 GCA_018248895.1 Carystus phorcus
ATAAATTGAGATGTAAGCTATCCTATCTTTCAAGTTGGATCAAACTGGACACGGTGTGCAAAATTTGATTAAAATCGTTTAAGTAGTTTAGGAGTCCATCGCGGACAAACACGGTGACACGTAATTTATATATATTAAGATTATAAAGCTGAAGAGTTCGTTTGTTTGGTTGAACGCACTAATCTTAAGAACTACTAGTTCGAATTGTAAAATTATTTTTGTGTTAGATAGTCCGTTTACCGAGGAAGGCTATAGGCTATATAACATAACGCTACGACTAATAGGAGCTGAGCATTGATGATAAATGTTCTAAAGATACGAAGTTCAACGGGTCTACTATTTATATAGTCAAGAACATAATGCCTAAACTTTTTAAAACTAAAATTAACTTATGGGAATTCAATGCATTTTGTATAAACTTTCCAATTTCAATACGAAAGTAGCAACAAAAGTCATTATTTACTTTATTTAACAGATCGTTACAAAACTACTTGAATACATTTGAAATATTTCCAGAAAACACTGTTTCTGCGATTTCCCTCTACGGTACAATAATGGGCGATTATAAATTTGTATTCCGAACTGTCTAAGCATTATACAAATTACACTGTTAACGACTTTGGTGTGAAATATGAAAACGTTTATGACGAGGCGTTAAACTCCTCGTTTGAAAAGTGGTTCTTGTTTTGGTTATCAAATAAAGTACATATTGTAAATAAAGAAAATATCGTTAAAAACATTTTTTTTTAAATCTTGCTGCACCTTTTTGTACCATTTATGTCCAAGCAATCGTGCCTTTATAATCAACTTTTTAATGAATGACCTATAGAAACAATTGTTAGACTTTTTTTTAAAATCACGTGTGTTAACTTAATTAATTTCTCGGTGGATAAACTGCACAATACATACTAGTCTATTAACTTTACTTTATATAGTAATATACTTTATTTTAACTAGCTGACCCGAGCAATTTATTTAGAAATTTTAGAGAGGAACAATTTTGTAATACATGATTTTTGAGAAACTTTCACCGTAAACTGACTGAGTGAACTCAGCGCACGAAAGGAAAGCTCTAAATTTTGCCGTTTTCGCAATATATTTTTTTGCTGCTCCTCTCCTATTTATCTTAACGTAATGTTATATAGCCTATAGCCTTCCCCCATAAATGGACTAACTTACACTAAAACAATTTTTCAAATCGGTTCAGTAGTTCCTGAGATTAGCTCGTTTAAACAAATAAACTCTTCAGCTTTATATTATTAGTATAGATATAAAGTTATCTTAAAACTACCAGCTCCTTTGACTTCAATCCCACCACTTCTACTAATTAGTGGGGTCGTATTACGTGTAAAGCTGTAAGATGGCGCCACGGACGTTATGAAATAGTTCTCAGTGATAACAACAGATGGCGTTACAAGATGTAGCAAAAAGATTGCCAACACGAAGCCCCGGACTACGCATGAGTCCTCGGTTCGATTCCCAGTGAAGCAGAAATTTTAACAACTAGATTTTCAACATGATCTGTTTATCTATATTATCCATGACACTGCAATCATAGTATTTGTCTGAGCGTTAAATAAATGATTTAACACCCATTTCATAATAAAAGTGAGCATTACTAAAATATGTTAAAGCATATATTTCTCCGTTCTGACAGTATTTTTACCCAAGTTCCCCAAACACCCGGGATCAAGGCTTATCCATCTCCATCAAGTTAACATTTTAATACGCCGTGATGAACGAGCTATTATCGCTGCGTTTTGTGCGTACCGACGAAATAAATAAACTTTCCCCGAATAATCCCATGACATACATCAAGATTGTTATATTAAATAACGCTTTCAGTATGAAAAATATTGAAAGTGAAACACAATATGTAATCCAAAACTTAATATATTAAACTTCTACCTTTTTGGAGTTTAAGGAAACGATTTTGAGTAAAAGACCCAGTACGGAATTTATTATTTTCAAAAATATTAAGTGTTACCTAAAACTGAGGCATTACATTAGAAAGAGACAAACATATATCCATAGCGTTTACCGTGTGAAAGAATGAAATAGAATACATAAAGCTGTATAATAGTGATCAATACTAGGTATACTATCGATACTAGACCTAGTATTGATCATTATCCCTGTCCAAGGTAAAATTATTGATACAATCGGTATTGTGACGTCATAGTAGTATCGCCCTATCGGTAGGTTTATCTAGTATAATTACAAGTATATATCATAGTATTGACAACAGCTGTGACGTCAATACTATCGATAGTATTGAAAATATATCGATAGCTAGGCAACACTAGTTGCTACATAAACACTTAGTCAAACATTTGAAACAATGTCTAGTTAACAACGCAATCAAGTCAACATATTGTGTTCGGTATTCACATCAATAAAATACATTCAAAGTTCATTAACAGATACAAAGACAGAAGACAATAATCATAAACAAATCAAATCGAGGCAGCTCTCTAATCCTCTGGGGTTGGAAAACATGTTTACATTTCTGAGAGAGTGATAGATTGCCTCCCTCGCTCCACCTGGAAACCCACTATGGATCTGCGAGATCTGGAAGCGATTTGGACGTGGTTTAAACAACCAATTAGAAAGAAATAAATTTTTATTTCTCATATACATGACAAAGTTAAGTTATAAGTAATTAAATAATAAATAAATAACGCTACACACTCATAGCAGACAGACAGAAAGGCATACACATACGCAGACCGAGAACAGAAATTTAAATTCATCATTCAAATTTTGACCTCGCTGGGAATCGAATCCAGGTCCCTTCGAACTGGTCGTGGTGACGTGGTGATCAGTCAGTCAAGCATTAACTAATAAATAATTAAAAAAAAGTAATAATCATAATAATTAAATAAGCCGTATTAAATAATCCGATTCGCAAATTATACGCATTAAGTAAATGCGCATTATTGATAAATCATAAACTACTCGTCAGATGTCGCTTAAACTGAAATGTGACTAAATCACGTCACTAGCAGGTATAATAAATTCCGTATTGAAATTTTCAAGATAGATTATAAGGTTATAAATACCTACGTGAAATAAATGATTTGAGTTTGAGTTTATTCCGTATAAGATTCTTTTAATAAATTTTAGTTTTTTTTAATAAATAATTTCCAATATGTTTACATTGAAACGAATTAAAAAACGCAAGTTCGATACAATCATAATATAATCGATATTATGTGATCAAAATAGAATCAAATAGAAACGAATAAAAAAGCAACTCTAATGAAAATAACGTTAATGTCAACATAATGTTATAAACTAGTGGCGGCAACTAGTGACAAAGTTCGGCAACTTTTCCCATAGTAAAAAGCGCAGTTAAAGCTATTCCAGTATTCCTTTATCTGTCGTAAGTTACAGACGTCACAGTGGATCGCAGGCTCCTGATAAATGTCTCTTAGCCATTTTATTCCTATTTTATAACATTGAATCGGTATTTCACGGTTCAGCTGCGATCAATCCGACACGACTTTCATATGACAGCATTGTCGATAAGTCGGTGTGAATTTAATGTGTTTTATGAGTTATGACTATAATGTAGGTTTTTAATATTACAGCTCATAGTATCTATTCACGACGATACCAGCAATTTACAGCACAAAATGTCGTAATTATATACTTGATTTACAAATAAGTGATTTTCATTTTTATTAGAAGCTTTTATTTGACGCATATTTGTTCGCGTGGAATTTTGCAACTCAATTTTTAAGTAAATATCTTCGACTGATTGAGCTGAAATTTTGTATGCATGTTGGGTTTGGATGACAATGCATGATTATCTATGTGACGTCATTCTAAATCCAATAGGGTGGAATACCCATGATGGTGGACTACATATTTTTAATGTAGTTCTACAGTAAGATTTTCAAATTAACGGACATGCTGGAAATAATTTAAGAAATAGCGTCATATCACTCTAAATACTACATCACCTATCTGCCATCCATCCATCCATCCATCCATCCATCCATCCATCCATCCATCCATACATCGGCCAGTAAAAGATATAATAGTTAAATGTAATTCTGATGTTATATACACTAGTACGTTTGAGTTTAATTAGTTTCACTATTAAAACTTAAGATGGCGTTTTTGCTATGAGATGAAACGGTGCAAGAAACTTTGTAACACGTGTTTAAAACGAAACAAACAATTAATCTTTGTTAAACTTTAACATACTTCTTGTTACATTTGTAGATCTAAAGATTCAGCTGTTTTTCATTTAAGTAATTCTTTGTTAATACTTTGGCAGTTTAAGTGTTTTTGACGCCTAAAAAGAGATGTGGGAGATAAAATGCGTTTTTTATCATATTATATATAAATTACGTGTCACTGTGTTTGTCCGCGATGGACTCCTAAACTACTTAATTGATATCGTTGCTATGGTAACGATAACCCCAGCAAAACCCTTGTGGGTTCAGCTAGTAAACCATAAAATGGTTAATTGTTTCCAATAATCTATAGATGTTCATTGTTAGATAAAAACTGTAGCGACTTTCGACATTTGTTAATCAATTTACTTGAAAATGGAGTATATTAAACACTTTATTCAATTGTTTAACCTAATCTACAGGCGGCTGGCCTCTCAAATACTTTAAACGGGTAAACCTTTCAATATTCAACTCCGAACAAAAGACATTCTAAGGATCATTGATAAAACTTAAGTAATTTTGTTAATTGAAAGCACTCGTTCATGACAATATTATCTCAAATGAAACCGTTTGATTCCGGAACGGAAATTCGACGGAAATACCATAATAATAAAGGGAAATGCTTTAAATATACAAGTCCTTGTTGCTGTGTAAACGTTTCTTTGTTTCTGAAAATGTATCGTATTTAATAAGCCGTCCATTTTATCGCTGTTCATTAAAAGCAGAGCTAAAAAAATTATTTGAAACTCTTATATATAAAATTCTCGTGTCGCAATGTTAGTTACCATACTCCTCCGAAACAGCTTGACCGATTTTTATGACACTTTATACGCATATTCAGTAAGTCTGAGAATCCGCTACTATCTATTTTTCATACCCCTAAGTGATAAGGGTTGTCCGCCCCAAACGGTTTTTTTAACCTTAAAAAAATTGGGAGGTTCCCAATTCGTCTGTATTTTTTTTAATTTTTTTTTTGATAAAAAATATATACAACCGTAAATTTTCAGCCTTCTATCCGTATTTTTTATTGTATTTTTTTACACTAGATATTCCTTACAAATAATATATATAGCAAAACAACTCAACTTTGCCGGGTCAGTTTTTATATAAGTACTAAATTAATATGAGAGCTTTGTTGTTTCGAATTGAAATGATGTTATTAAACTTAATATCCAAATTTGGATACTGCAAACCGTGAATTTGAACGTGATAAGGTTCACACTACGTTACAATAACTTTCAAGATGAATGCCGCTAGAATCTGTGTCGTTCTAAAATGTGAGTTAGTTCAAAGCAAAGACAATTTGGTTAATTGGAAGCATTCATCTATTTCACTGTTATCTGGCAGAGCTCGATAAGGGGCCGGGTTCGTGCCAAAATTTTCACCTCTTTATAAATTACTGGCTCGTAAATGACTCCTTTGGCTACATTTCTTTATCTGTAATATTATAGTCCAGAATTTTTGTTAACCAATTTTATATTGCCTTCAACCCATTAATGGCCCAGTACCGAGCACTCCTCAACACTGAGGACGTCTAGAGCATACTCCACCACGCTGCTCCAATGCGCATTGGTGGAGGGTTTAGTGGCCAACCCAAGTGTCGGAAGTTTTCGAAACACTTGCTTGACGACTGCTATGTTCCTAGAAAGGGACCGACGACTTAATATGCCCTACGAAGCACGGAAACGCTCAATAAATGTTTGCCAATAGTGATCACCCACCCAGGTACCGACCGTACAGTTGCTTAACTCTGTCGATCGCATAGGATCGAAACGAGCCGCCGGGCTATGAGCGCTTGAACCCATGTCTCTCCTCATCACTGAGGAGGTTTAGAGCATACACCACCACGTTGCTTCTATTTAAAAATTAAATATTGTGTTGCCACATTTTCATATGTCTTTCTGTGTTTTCCATGGCACCCACGACACAGGGTATCCTAATGTGGGGCTATCAGTGTGTACCGTTATTTATTATTATTTATGATAATGTAAAAAAAGTTATTTACACACAGCCTTTATATCCATTTTGAAAAAACCGTTTATGATTCAACTTATAATAGATCTGTTAAATTAACTGCAAGCAACTGTCGCCAATATCCAGCACATCTCATTCAATAGAAATGTACAGTCACTTTATCAAATTAACTTTCCCTTAAACTTTTATCGTTTCTTCCAACTGCTTTGTATTGCTTTCTTTTAAAAGTCTTTTAAAGTACAAAGACGTGTTGAAAGAGCTTTCATTTTTAAATAAGTTATGGGTTAAGTTATATTGCTTGTCTTAACTTGGAGGGTTTTAAGGTGTGTGAATTGTCTCATTTCCGTTGGAACGAGTTTTGGGATATTTCGAGATATTTTGGAAGTTATATCGCGCATTTGATTCTGTATTTCTTTAATCAAATCGTTCATATTAACTGGAAAATTAACAATAATTAGGATCTTAAATCGAGCAGAATTATTAGACGATATTAAAAAGAAATTGACCAGAATTAATAACTAGTCAATGAAAAACAATATGAATTAAAACTGAAATATGTATGGTAAAGCGCATTGATTTTGACCAAAACTTTAAAATAATGGACAGACCTGTTGAATCGTTAATGAAATAGAAACACTGTTTATTCGAAGATATTAATTTCACTACCCAAAAGAAGAATTTCGAAGAGCAAAATTGTCTGTTAGTTCATTATACGTTACCGGATAGACGGATCAGGGTTTAACGGGTCCCCTGGGGGATGTAGCCGTGAGTTATTGGGGTTCGGGTTGCAAGCGACCCCCAAGTAATGGTTTAGAGGTTAACAACCGGGGTGATATGATTTGATATTATTATTATTCAAATATAAGAGGAATTTTATGTAAGTTGACAAATAGACTAGCCACGTGGTGTCACCGTCGGCCATAGACATCTGAATGGTCATAAACATCTGAATTGCCATAAACATCTAAATGGCCATAAACATCCGAATGGCCATAAACATCAGCAACACCAGATACATCACTGATGCGTTGGCTATTCTTTTTACGGACAAATGACGTCATATTAATTTGATGATTTTTGAACCCCCTTCCTCCCTAATGTGATGTCACATATTTTTCAGATATATCTAGAAAAATCTAATCATTAAATTTAAGCAGCAGATACAACATTTTCAATTTAAATTATTTTTAACTGACTTAATTCGTCTCTATTTTTTATGTGTCTAGATTAATAACTTTTTAATATAACATCACACCCATATAATGGAATAGACCACTAAAAAGAAAGAAATAAAAATCGTTTAACAAAAAAGTAAAACCGCGATCAAAAATGATACTCCAACAAAAAATGAACTCTTAAAATTTTTATATCTAAAAATACCTCAGTCCTCACAGAGAAGATAAAATGCTTGTTCGTACCTGCAACAGAAGAAAATATTATTAGAACTTTAGGGTATCAATATTACATACACTAATATTATAAAGTTGAAGATTTTGTTTGTTTGTTTGAACGCACTAATCTCACGAATTTAATTGAAAAACGGTTTTAATTGAAAAAATATTATTGTATTGAATAATCCATTTACCGAGAAATGCTGTAGACTATTTACCATAAAGCTACAACCAATAAGAGCTAATATTCCAAAGGATAGGAAATGACGACGAGACAGACAGACAACGGAACTCTTCAAACAATTACAGCAGATGTCACACGATTGCGGCAAACGCTTGTGAATGGATTGTTTGTATTATTTTGTAACATAAACAATGTGTACTTAATAATGAGAGATGAGAATAATCTCTTCGTCAAATTTAGTCCACTATCATCTCCCGGTCCATATCCCATTACTTGAGGTCCGCGCAGTATGTCTTCTTCCATTCATGTCTATCCTTCGTCAGCTCCGCACTCACTCCTTTCATACACATGTCATTCCTCACACAATCCATCCATCTTTTCTTCGGCCCTTTTGTGTTAAAAGCGTAATATCTCCTTTTTCGCTTTGTTCCCTTATGTGCACAACAAAGAATATTTGTATTTGTTATAATCAAGTACGTGTTTCATGAATATTATTTGTGTTAATCTTCTATTAATATCCTCAAAATTAATTAGAAACCGAAATATGTCTACCTGTCATGCTTAATTGTAAAACATAACACGACGTAGCGTCCTTTAAAACATTCTAATATACAATTAAAGTAGCAACATTGATTGAAACAAACTCATAATTTCTTTAAGCTATTTAATAAGTTTAATTTATCAACTACTATGTACTATATCTATACAAATAAATAAAATTGGATTGCCTGTTTCTATTATTACATAACCGCTTTTTACTAAATACATACACATATATGTATGTATACGCGGTACATATATCAAAATAAAATGTTTTACAATTTTTGTCTATCTGTCTGTTTCTTCCGGCTAATCTCTGGAGCTGATAAAGTTTCTTAACTTAGACTATGTTTATTTTAGAATTATAAGTCACCGTAAAATATGTGAACTGAATAATAACTTTGTTGTTAATATCCACGCTGACGTAAAGTTTCTATATACAGTCTATACAATGTTATTGTAAGCTCTCAGCAATATTGCACTAATATAAAACGTTTCCCAACACTGGTCAATACCTCAGTATCAAAATTCCTTGATAATTAGCGCGCACGGCAATAAATACAGCCAAGACGATTATTACGCGGCGACGGCTAATCACAAGAAGCTAGCCGCTACGAAAACTTGAGACCGCTGCAAATAAATAATTATCGCGTAATTATATTGGCGTGAATTACGATTTATCGCCTCTGAGACGTTAGAACTGTGGGGAATTGGTGAAAGTCTTATTTCATATCCGATATGACCTCATTTTCCGTAATTTGTTACACACAAATATGAATTATACTTGTTCGACATGGATTTATACCTGTAGACAGAACATTATACCATATTACAAAATGTAGATAGCCTTTCGTAGTAATATAACCCGAAATGTTACTTAATTTTTAAATAAAGTATAATAAAATATTTTATTTATATGTATCAGATATTAATTTCTTCAACTATCTTACAATTTAAAGTCCAAGGACTTCATTAGCTACAATTTAAAGCAAGCCCTCGGCACTTTAAAAGCAGTGAATTCATAATTATCAACACATTTTATTTTTCATCACATATTATATTTTCATTTAAAATTCAGTTACATTTTACAACCAAATGTAACGTGTAAATGTAAATTATAATTTAATACCGAATAAGCAATAACAAAGTCACGCAAGCCCACAGTTAAGAGATCTCATAAACTTTGACAACATAAAACTGTCACGTCTACATTATGATTATTGTCCGAAGTCCGCAGTCTCGGCACTCCGCGAGAGGGCGCCTGAGGGCGCGCCGGTTTTCTGCACCCTGTATATAATTAAAATGCACACTTACGTGTAATTAGAGAGTCGTACAAAGAAATCATTTGGATAGGAGATATTATCACTTACAAAGCACCATGAAGTTACAAATGAACTATGATCGTAGGCTATAATAAACTTAGCATTATGAATAACTTTAGGCTATAATTCATTCGGTATATAATTTTGTATCAGGTGTTGCTATTAATAATTAGAAAAGCTATTGATTACCAAACTAATAACTTGTAAGAAAAGTTATCAACAAAAAAATAACCATTGTTTTAAAAATATCTTGTTTGTCTTTACAATAAACGAAGTTGGAAGGCGACGAGGTATCAAGAAAATGACGAATATCACTTAACATATGAACTCTCACCTTTAGTCAACTAGTTACAAACAACTAATGCCAACCTTTCAGATACATCTACTGTAAAATAAAATAGAAACAATTTTCTCTGAAATATTGTTCTTCGCGATATAAAGTAGCCACTCAAGTTGATAGAAATAAATTTCCTTCCATAATTATCCGGGTTATTTTATTCTTGAGCACTTCATCTGGTTCAGTTTAAGTACAACATTAGAATGGTAGGTGCTTTAAGGACATTTTTTTTATGTCGTAAGCCGGCAAACGAGCAGACGGGTCATCTGATGGTAAGTGATCACCGTCGCCCATGGATATTAGCAACACCAGAGGTGTCACCAACGCGTTGCCGGCCAAGAAGGAAGGAGGGGAAAACACATGGATGGACATGGCCACATCTTATCCATATTTTTTGTTTTAACCGACTTCAAAAAAAGTTACCAGTTTCTTTATTTGAGGCACCTGTAAAGGCACCTACTTCCTAAGCAGTTTCCCTCATCAAATTATTTTATCCCTTTTGACGGCTGTTTTCCTTTTTGGTGAAAAGATTTTTATTTAATGCAGAAGTGTGTTTTTTTGTTTGTTCGTTTGTCTTTTTTTCACATCAAAACGGAGCAACGGATTAACGTGATATTTAGTATGGAGATAGTTGAAGGATTGGAGCGTCATATGCTCCTTTTTATCGCGGTAAAATATCTCACTTTAATGAGAAAACACGTTTCAATAAAATCAATGAAATAAGCGTTATAGATGGCATTATGACATAATAACAGTATGATTTTGAATTTATTCTCACACTGATACGACACGCGTGATGTAAATATGAATGACCTAATGTTGAAAAATTAAAATTTAACATTTATTTATAAAAAGTAAAATATATAAAAAAGCGAAACGAGGATGTGTCACTAGTATTAAATAGTTTTGAGTATTTCACTGAACTTCTAAATGATTTAACAAATTTTGATGTATTTTTAGTGTTAAAATGCGTTCGAGAATATCTTAAACTCACAGTTCGTTTTAATATATTTTTTATGTTGCAATAAAAAATATTTTTGTAACTATCGAATACGTTAGTCTTAACATACAAATATGTATATCTCCTGAACGTGTGTATATCAATGAATTATAGTCCTAATTTTATGAATTTTTTCATTGAATTTGTTCATTTAAGTGGGTACGAAAATGGCTTAGATTCATATATCGATACGATAAATATTTATTGTAATTATTTTAATCATTTGTAATGCGAGAATCAGACTTAGTATATTATTATATATATACTAAGACTTCATAAAAAGACAATTAGTGTGCATACATATATTACAAGGTAATATCAGTCGAAATCGCAATATAATTCTGTCCCTTTCTGAAGAAAAACACTGAATTATTTTTCAGGTAAGCGAATATGATCACTATTACTTCTAACCCAAGCTATATGTAATTTTAATCTTATTAGCAATGAAATTTAAAACAAAGAAGTACAGCAGGAACATTAAGGCTTTTTCATCATCCCTCAAGAACCGCCCGCGATAGTGGGCCGGGTAACTCTATCCGCAGTTAGTACTTAATGATCTAATTACGTTGATTAATGAGCCGCATTTATATCGGAGCGACTCTACACTCTATCTAGAGCTATCCTTGAGACACTAGAGAAGCATTGTAGAGATTTTATATGTAATTTCTTTCCGGGAAAATGTTCAGTTAAAAGTCCGTTGTGATGTGTGTTAGATATTTTCGTTGTCTTGTGGTTATCTTTATATAATTATAAAAAACAACCATCGTTTGTATGTCACTGAACTTCTAAACAGTTGGACCGATTTCGATGATATAGTTTCATGTTACAGGACAACGTCTACTGAATCGGCTAGTATCTACATATAAACGATACATGCATTTTAATTTTTGTTTTTTTTAATTTTTATTAATGATTATTATCTTTTGAATACTAGGGAAACATAAGGGAAGTAGTAGTAATCTAACTCAATCTCACATACACTTTTCTTTTAAATTCCCGTCGTCTTATATACGCTCATAGCTTCTATGCCGATTTTTATCTATTAAGGTATATGTGTAAGTATATATAAGGACATACCTAATAGCTATCCCGGCTTTATCTCGCAGCACATAAAAACATTTCATTTCTATCAAATTGAATTGTGAATCAAACCCATTATCAAATCCATTTAAACACAGTAAAAAAGTTATCAATATAGGTCCAATCGTTTAGGAGTTGAATGACACACAGAATAATTATATAAAGATATAGCTATGAAGTGTAACATATTGTATAGTTTATTATAATCTGTATCTTATACTAATATAAAGAGATGAAGAGTTTGTTTGTTTGATTGTTTGAACGGGCTAATCTCAGGAACTACT
>DWJN01004546.1:0-12298 GCA_018248895.1 Carystus phorcus
CCTACAAGGACGTATGGATGAATCGATGTCGGTTGCTACATAAAGTTGCACACTAGGATACACTGTGTCGTGAGTGCCATGGAAAACATAGAAAGATGTTTACACACACACCCAGACCGATAATTTTAAATTCATCATTCAAATTTCGGCCTCGCTGGGAATCGAACCCAGGACCCTTCGAACGCCAGTCCGGCATGGTAACCATTACGCCACGCGGGTCGTAATCTTAATGAACTAAAATAATAATTTACTTACAGAAAACTATAGATACATAACATTTTACCCACGTCAAAATGTTCAGCATTTGGAATCCTAATCCTCTTTGTGGTTCTATCGAAATAAAATGCGTTGGTCGCTTTACCGTCAGATTCTTACTACTATAAAGGCATTTACAAACGAATCGCTTTTATTTAAGAAATTCAAGTTTTGAAACTGATCTAATTAAGTATTGTTTGTTCAGAAAAGGCGTTGTTCATTCTATATCCTTCTATTTTATTAAAGTTTATTGACGGTCAAGTTTTGCTTCAGAACTGAGAACAGATCATTTAATAGTTTTTATAAATAAATATACAGGTTGTTATAACGAACCTAAAAAAGCAGACCTTTAAAATAAACGGAACTATTTATTTATTTATTATACATCCATAGTCTAAGCCTTGTTAGGCTTGTCATCTTATTCTCGTGGTACATGTTTCTGACTCAATAAGATAAGTGAACTTAATTTATCGTAATTTATCCTAATTACTATGTTAGTTATATAGACCATTCTCTCGGATTTAAAAAATATTACCTATTAGAATTTTGCTATTTTTAAACATTTGAATTCGTCAAATGTTATCGTGCAACATAAAAAACCGTTCCTCTTTTTCGATCCGGATCGAATTATGAATCTAAACCATTCTAGAACACTAAATTTGTTCAAAAAAGCACACAAAAAAAATGGTACATCAAAATCACGTCAACAGTTTAAGAGTTCTGTAAAGTAGTCAGGAATAGAAGAACTGAATATTTAAATATATGGTATTTTAACCTTAATAATTCCATTACCCACTAATAAGTTAGTCGATTACGTTGTACATAATAACAAATGTTTACAAGCATATAAATGTTTAATCTAGTTTTTTATTGAAAACTTATTTAAGACTAATATAGAAAAATTACCTAGTCATTTGGAAGGAGCTAGCAAAGTACACTCTAGTTTGTAATGTAAACCTAGTTGTTACTTGAGTCATGTAGCGTAAAAAATGCTTTTCTTGAAGACGCCAAAACAGGTAGCTCGTCCGTAAACGCCTAACGTCCCACCCGTCGCGTCGCATTGAAGCACAAAATGGAAAACCTCGGAAAGGAGACCCAGAGGACCGCACCAGGCTCTTTATGTAAATACGGACTTTACAAAAGGTGGAGTAATGTGAAAGTGAGATTGGGACTCCAACGCTTTCACGCTCCAATGTCGAAACGAACGCGATCGGCACAAATTAGAATAAAAATTTAACCAGTCCGAAATTGAAGAGAAACATGGTTGAAATTCAAATGAAGCAAGCCTTTTGGTTTCGTGAGCATCGGTTGCTGGATAAACATATCGAGTAGATGAGCTTTGTGTGAGGAAGGTGGCAAAAATGTCTTACGATTTGTATATGGCTAATTTGAAGAATTTAATTTTTAATGTATGATTAAATATTAACGGCAATAATAATTCTGATTATTTATGTTGAGGTTATGTAAGAAAACTGTCATTAAACGCTGCTTTAGAATTATTAAATTATGCTTATAAATAAATGTAAGAATGTGTACAATTAAGTGATTAAAACTTAACGTATTCTTTTTGACATATTTAAATGCCTATTTTAAATTACGCTTTGGTTTTATCAGCTTATTACCCCATAAATATTTCAGATTAAAAAAAGGATTTTACTTTGGGATATTAAATAACACTTGTAAAATTAGGCACTATATATTACAGGTATAATCATTGACCTACCCAAAACGGTAGGCATTGACGTATTCCAATACATTACAGACGAGACGTCAAGGGAGTTGGTAACTTTACAGAAGTATCGGTACTCATAACCTCCCTAGAGAACGACCTCTCATACGATATTCCGATACTGTAATGTAATATTGTACAATGGTTGTAAAAGCCATAAAGTAATAGTGCTTGTTCACAATAATACCTACAAGGGAACAAATTGATGTTTCAAATAAAAACCGCATATTCATTATACATATAAAATTGGTCTCATGGTTTCAATGACACTGAAATTTGAGTCAGTTTACATGACTCATAAATTAGCTAAAACCTGTATTTGTAACCGACTTCTAGGTAAGGACAAGGTTTTTTCAATTCGATTTTCATATGAAATTACGTATTTACTTCGTAACTTTTTACTGTATGTATGGATTTTGGTAATTCTTTTTATTTTCGAAAGCTGGTACTAGTTATGTGGTTCTATTAAAATTTGAGCGAAATCTGACAAGTAGTTTGACTTATTCCCGATAAGGCGTATTTGACTTTATTACTTGGAATATTTAAAGGGCGTATTCAACAGAGTAACTGAAGTCAGAATTATTTAATTGAAGTCGATTTCATTGTGTTCATTCTCAAACCCATTATAGTCCCTTTCACCAATTATCATACTTTAGACATAGATGAATGGGTCTTACAAAAATGTGTCTACAAACATAACACGTGTGTACAGTCGTACCTATGCATTTGTGCACACGGTTTTACGCTGTGTGCGTGTTAAGAGAAAGTATACTTATATGTATAAAAATTTAATATAAAAATATAATAATACCAGCAGACACGGCCACGCGTTGGTGTAACTAAGGTTTACATAGTCTATTTAGCCGATTAATACACCGCCATCTGTTAAAATTTTATGGAACTAATCATTTGTAAGATAAAAAATAAATAAATAAACAAATAATAATAATTTGAAATAAAATAATATTCCGAGTATAAATTGAGATGTAAGCTATCCTATCTTTCAAGTTGGATCAAACTGGACACGGTGTGCAAAATTTTATTAAAATCGGTTATTAGTTTAGGAGTCCATCGCGGACAAACACCGTGATAATACATTTATATAATTAAGATGCTACTTGTATAATTCAATACTTGTATAACTTGATACTCATACCATTACATAATCATGTATAATTTCTTAACCATAGATGTTTGCGCAGTCTAAACTCCGGAGCCGTGCAGCAGGTACAAGAACATTTTCATGTTGGAATTTAATTATCTCGATACACATTTCATTATGAGGACTTAAGCTATGAAGTTTCAGTCACTAAATTACGAAGTTTCCATTATCTCCACGTATTCAATTTCTAATGAATATTATTGTTATCACGTTTAAATACGAGGATAGTATGTATATTTTAAACTCAAGAAGTACTTTGTTATATACAAATATTTACACAATTAAAGAACGTGATCAATAAATGCTTAGTTAGTAGTAGTAAGAGTTTTGACTCATAATTTTATCTCCTAACCAAATGTGTTTTCTTTCAAAGTAATGGATGCAAATGAAACTTATGTTTGACCAGAAAACAATTACTGTTATCAGCCCAATAATGGCCGACTACGGGGCACGGGTCTCTTCTAATTAATTGACGATATTTAGACCTTCACGCGGAAGTCAAGCCCCCGATATTATTCTTTCTTTACTATATTTATTATTTTAAAATAGTGAAACGAAAACCGACCACGACCACGACCACCAAAACGACCACGATGAACAGGTTATGCTTGATGAATGAGTAAAAATTATTGCCAAAGCGTTATACATTTTTGATCTCTTATGGTGCTGTAGAATTAAAACAGAAATGGTAGAAACTTATTTTGCACTTTTCGAAATTATATTGATTATTAGCTGATATCAGACGATCCGACCAACGGATATATAGTTAATATCGTTCATGGCGACTACTAGCACAATATGTATGATCAAGTTCAATTCGATTGTATTTTTTTTCACAACTTTTAATTGGGTACTTTTGGGATGATTTTATTCGGAAGCGAATGGTTCTCATGTAGTCCCATTTAAATTTGAGCGACATCTAGCGAGTAGTTTCTGAGTTAAGCCTAATAAATGCTTTCTTGATGCGTATGACTTCGGTATTGGATTATTTAATACAGCGTATTTAATTGAAGTTGGTGCTTTTTTACTCATTGACAAAGCGATTATCTGGATTTGCGACTGAAATCAATATATTTCTGTCATTCTATTTGTGTCGGCTGTAGTGTAGTATATAATTATGGATTAGGTGACAACTCGTCACGTGAAATAAGTTCTATTTGGTCACACTTAATTATTATGGGTAATTTTGACGTAAATATTCAACAACAAATATAGATTCTTTAAGTTAAATAATTTAGACAATGCTCATACTATTAAGCCCGCCATTTATAACATCTGTATCTGAAGTTACGTCATTAAAAAATATTTATATAAGTAAAAAACATAGTGTATCAATTATTATGTAGCTTAATGTTTGTACAATGTCAAATAAAGTTCGATAAGAATTTAATATCTTTAATATCAGCGCTATTTTGTTTTCTATTGCTAAAGTAAATTTTCTCTACTCTAATTACTTCGACATTGCCCGAGGTAGTTCGTTGGCGAAATCATTCACGTCTTATAATTTTATTTGACGTAATAATAACGAGTTTGGTCGCTATGCGCTTATAATAAACCGATGTTATTCAAATCAACTGTTAATTCAAGTGTGGTTTTATTTATTAATTAGCAGTTGACCCTAAATAATAATTTAGCCCGCGTCAAATTTGATGAGAGGAATATATATATATATATAGGAATATAGATATTTGTCTATTTTATCTGGTATAATACCGATATTATGTCGTTACGTATAAAGTTCATATTAGAACTATCATAATTATAATACATCTTTTCGACAAAATAGTCATATTAGTATTCTTTAGACATTTAGATGGAAGAGCTCATAGTCCGGCGGCTCGCGTCGATCCTAAGCGAGCGACGGAATTAAACAACTACGGACTGGGATGGAACATGTCAGTGACCGCTAGTGGGAAACATTTCTTGAGCGTTTCCGTGCATCGGTCCTCGTTGTTATCGTAGATAGCACTCGTAAGCCACATCGGAGGCCTTCGGGCGACATAAAAACTTGTTACCCTTGGTTTGGTCACTATACCCTTCACCAATCCGCTGTGGAGCAGCGTGGTGGAGTAGAAACCCGTTCTCAGGAGTGGGCCTTTAATGGCTTGACGCCACATCCATTTCAAAATGTCCACCTATTTTAAAATAAAATAAAATTTTGTTTTCATATCTTCAAGGCAGTGTCTCCGGCCAAGTCGAGTTAAAAACCGTCACGGCTTTACCATACTTTTCACAAAGCAGCATTTTCAACCCCCGTATTACTTCGTTTTGGATAAATCTAGATACCTACAGTTTCAGTCACCAAGCAGGTATTAATAACCAGTTTATTTTAAATTTCATTCAATTTAAACCGGTAGTTCAAGAATTATTACTAGTCAAAATTTCTTAATTTTCTCACTTACTGACTAGTTACGAATGAAAACACAAATTATGTATATCATATGTAATACATATTATATTATGAAAATATGAATGTAGATCTAACTGCAAAATACATAGTCCTAATGCCCCCCGCATTACGACGAATTTATAGTTACTATTTAGTGTCAGTATTGGAAGAGACGTAGATAAAAATGCACCTAATTATATTTGCTACAATAGGTGTTCCAATGGACATTGTTCTGAGATTTGACTGACTCGGCTAACTATTATGTAACCATGAATCATTTCGATAGAATAGAAAAGGTAGATAATTATGTTAATAACCTGATTGCGTAATATGATTGTTCGTGAATAAAATACAATGTCTGAATATGACATCGGTGAAATTGCTCCGAAGTCACACGATCACTAATTAGCGATATAACAAACATCTTCCTTACTCTTATCTGTTTTCGGAGTCATGCAACTATTATTTATGGTGTTAAAGCTAGTAGAACGAATAACAGTCCCAAAGTTGAAATACATTTCGATGGATATGTAGATCACAAAGTCATTATTTATTCAAGTGCAATAGGTTGGTATTATTAGACGTTCACTCGTACAACGTCGCAGCCCTATAATGTTCGTTCAAAACAACCTTGCGTGTACAAATATTACTTTTTTTCTTTTAACTCTTGATTTCGATACAACTATTTTTGGTTGTCTCGATCCTGTTGACTTATTAGGAAAATTGAATCTACTGTAAGCAGCATAAAGATGAGAATTCAATAACAATTGTATATTTGCATCTAAGGATGTACATTTTTGCCGCAATCACGACAGAACCTTCTCGTATTCCAGGATTTTCCTCATCATTAAAATGCACTCACACGGTGCATTTAAGGTGAAAAGTAACGAGGACATTGGACACTAGTAATTGTGTACACAAAATATGTACTGAGAAGGTCGACCTCAAAGGAGACATTCAATGTCCCATTATGTCATTTATATTACGGAAAACAGAGCTTAGAACGCGTGGAACCTTCGCTTAATTTCCTATATTAAACATCAATTAAGTGTCGACGTCGGACTTAATTGATTCATGAGTTAACTTCATTATTCGTCTTTCTATCTACAAAGGTATAGTATTAATGTTGATCGTTATTCGTGTGTAGGTCGACAAGGTTATAAGGTCATATCGATTATAAAACATTGCTTAACTGGAACTAAAATGATGGTCAACAAGATTGAGAAAGGTTGTAAAGGGCTTCAATAAGGAATCTATCGATTTCAATAGTACATGGGAGTTCTGGGAATCTAAGTATACTAATATTATACAGTGGAAAGATTTGATTGTTTTTTTTTTGCATTGAACAGTCTCCGAAATTACTAGACCGATTTGAAAATCTTTTACAATTAGAATCCTACATTATCCCCGACGAACATAGGCGATAGAATATTTTCATAAACATTAGGGATGTGTATGAAACCTTCGATAATGTATCCTGTGTGAAAAAAATACCCAAAAAATTAATTATACCGCGTAGGCTGTGGAAATTATTCATAACGGCCCGCCCGGCTTGGCATTTCAAAAATGATTAATTCTTATACATACATTTTTTATAAATATCTTAGAAGTTATCGCGTGACAAATATATTCAAGCGATACTATACTGACACGTGTGATACAAACTAATCTTTATGTATATCAGGTAAAATATCAAAGCGAAGTAAGGACGGGTCGCTAGTACAATATAAAATAAATGGAGTTTAACCCAGCTAAGACGTCAGTGGAAAAGAACGGAACGTTACTTTTTTATGCGTTAATGTTACAATAATATTGTTTATGTTTTTCAAATAAAAAAAGAATATTAGTCCTTGTATGAGTTTCGATACTACGTATCACAGGAGATAAGGATCTGCATGTTCTATTTAATCAGATCAAACATATACATTTCACCTCTGTAAAATAGTTCTATAGATTTAATATGGCTTTTATCTGCATTAATATTATTAACTTCTGGAGGGTTTTTAATGAGATTTGTCAGATGCAGGAGAGATATTTATGTGAATTTTTATGATATACCATTCCATTAAGTTAAAATATTTACATATAATTCTAATTTAACTTAGATCGATTTTCCAAACTATTACAAATTCGAAACAAATGTTTACAATAGGTAAATAGTTTACAATACACAAATAATGTCAATTATGATTTGGTATTATCTTTGATATCATCAATCTTTTATAATCAGAATAAAAGATATGTATTTTATAAATGTTATATAATTAGATAAACGTCGTTGGTTGTTTATTATTTAAAATTATTCTTTATTTATAGCACATAGATGTTATGCGGACTAGTTCGATTTTAGTCTTAAGTTATAATGTTAGTTATCGTAAAAGTTTACCTTTTGGTGGCGTCGGCGCCACTGTAGCGTTATTGACGGCGGTGGTTGACGAAATTGTACTCGAAGTTAAAACCGTCGGAACTGTTGGCGCGGGCGTGCTCATTTGTTTCTGAAAACACAAAAAATATAACAAAAAAATCCAAATCATTTATTTATATAAAACTTCTGCACCATATAAAATTGTACAGGAACAAGGCGGATTAACGCTAAAAATAGCATTCTCTCCCAGTTGACCTTTGGACAGCGTAAACTCAACGAAATGGAAGAATAAATTATCATTGATATAAATATTATTTTAGTACACTTATGAAGTTAATTTTTTGATTCTATCACCGTTCCGGGCAGGTACTTTACTTGGAATAAGTAACGCTCAATTAAGGTCCAATAGTAATGCATATTAATCTTCTGTCGTTTTGAGAAACATCTGTTTAAGTACTAGATGAATAGATGAAGAGAGACCCATTATTAGTGGGCCATTAATGGCTTGAAGGCAGGAACTAGGATTCATAACTTACTATTCATTTAGTTCAAGTGTTATATCATTCCCCTCATTTTATTGATATAGGAGACTATTGTTACTGTATAAATTGGATAGATATTAATTTATACTTGCACAGAGGCAGTCAAAACATTAATCCATAAGCTTTTAATAAATTACCATAATAATTTGTGTGTTTCCCGTATAAACCAATTTGTTTCTCGTAATTAAAAGTGTCCTAACTAAAGACCCTCAAATTACCGTTCAATGCTTTCCAGTTAATACTTGCACAGACTGACCACGATTCTTAAAAAAATATGATTCCGTCTGTATTTAGATAACGAAGCCTATGTAGTAGACTAAAATTTAATATACATAATAGACGGTAAACATACGTGTTTTTACAGTTGTAATATATGTAGTTGTAATATACTATATGTATAGTAGATCCGAGGAAATATCGTGAAAACATAACTTTCATCAAAATTATACTATAATATAAATAGATTAATGGATCAATCACTAGCATGCCCAGGAAATATTCGTTAGAAACGTATTGTTTTTAATTGACAGTATTAAAAGTAAAAAAAAAAAAATATTTGCTCTCACAATGTTATCTCGATAACAAGACATTACTGGATTATCTAATCTCATTCTTAGAGTGCCCGAAGTAGGTTTCAGATATCGATAGAGTTCATTGCTATTTTATGTATTTCTCCGTTTCTTCTCACAATAATAATGCATAATTTGGAACTAGTAAAAGAATGTTTTTAATAAAAAAAATACGCAAACAAATGATTTTTTTAAGGATCGAAATGTGAAAATGTATATCTACACTAATATTATAAAAAGGACAACTTTATTTCTTTGTTTGGTTGTAAATTGTAATGAATAGGCTAAAAAACTACTGGACCAATTTTAAAAATTATTTCACCATTCGAAGGCTACATTATCCACGAGTAACATAGGCTTAACGAGTAGCATAGGAAAAAAATAGGTTTCCGTAAGATATTTGGGGTTTTTCGGACACAAGGTGTAAAAAATCATTATTTATATGGCAAAACAACGTTTGCTGGCTCATCTAGTAGTATAATATACCATTGGTCGATCGATAGTAAGTTTCGTTAGCTCTTGATTGGAAGTTGGGAAATGATTCACTTACGTTGATCTGTTCAATCTTCATTTGCAGGGCATCGACCCTGCTCGCCAGTGTTTCATTTAGTGAAGTCATTTGCAACTTCAGTTCGTCTTCTCTCTTTACTGTATCTGTCGCGTTGGCTATCGTATCATTGGTCCTGGACTCCAGTTCATGAAGAATGGATCTTATGTCGTCGACGCCCGACGACGCAGCTAAAGCTTGCGACTTAGTTGTTTTCAGCAAGGTATCAAAGTCTTGCATCTGAAACAATATTCATTATTATTTATTTTGAAAATGAGACCTGATTTGATAAGAATTCCTGGTTCTGGTATCATGCAAGCATTTGGCTTTTTAAATAAAAAGGTAAAAACACATTAACAAATCTGTAGTGATTTCCTCTTAGACCTCACACTAGCAGCTCGCAATAAAAGCTGGGTAGGTCATTACATTTAAACGTATTAGTATCATAAAAACTACCCGACCTTATTATGATGAAATATGGAATAAGGCAAATAAAGTTGACATAGACGAAGTCAAAGTCGCAGACAAAACTTAGTAATTCATAAGTAATTAGTACTACGTTTACATACCGGACGTTTTATTATTAAAAACAAATTACCTTGGAGCCGAAGTTAGCCACGGTGACTTGCAGCTCAGCCAATCTCCTCGGCATGTCGGCTAATTTGGGGGCCGCGGACAGTTGGTCGGTGACTGAGGCTATGTCGCCGGCCGCGCGCTCCATGCGCTTCGTCAGGTCCTGGTGCTCCAGCTCGAGCCGCGAGAGCCTCGCGCTCAGGTCTGTCGTGTTAGCACGTAGCTCCTTCGCCGCAGTGTGGCACACTTGCAACGCATCGCCCACGCTGTTGCTGCTAGTTATCACTGTGGACAATTGAAGACATGAGTGGATGAAGGTGATATGCCACAAAATTCTAATTTAGAGAAAATCGATTTCAAAGTTTCGTATAAACATTTTAGGATATTTCAAAACGGCTTAAGTGTTTCGATCCAATAAAGGTGTCTGGCGGTGCCAACTGTTTAGTACTTATTTTAAAAATAGGAGCGATATTATAGAAAATAAAAAATATCATCATTCATGCATAAAACAGCGAAAATCCAAAAATGTGTAATATCACCTTCATCCACTCATATCTTCAATTGTTTTGTATTATTCAGTGTATTTTTGTTGTTTAATATTGTCATTAAGTAACGTAAAATAGGGGATGATTTGGGTGAATGTGCACGTAATACACTTGATACTTATTCGTATTATTGTTATATTTATAAATATTTTCTATATATGCCGTTGCTAGCATATACAGAATGAAATTTCGTGCAATAAATTTTAAGATTACTTGTGTTAGACAAATAACACTTTATACTATTTGCATAAGATTTGGTTTCTTTTACTTAGATCTATATGTTTTTTTTTTATTTTCAATACGTATATAAATTATTAAACTATATAATTTTGCAATATCCCATTGTATTAACTTTTTCAGTTTTTTTTTACTCAACAAAATTTCATAATTTTCTATACATGTAACGATCGATTATGATCGATCGATATTAGACTATGTAATATTTTTAGTTTAATTAAATGATGAAAGAGGATGGTATCATGATATAAAATTGTAGACAGTGGAACTTTTTAACTGTTTACACATATATAGCTATATTACAAACTACTCCGAGTTTAGCCTCATTTTCTTGGTTTTCACGAGTTTTATACATTAATTATTTCGAGATCTTCGTCATCCTTTTATTGTATTTTTAGTAATCTTTGCCGATAAAACCGTGTTTTTTGTTATCTAAACCATATTTTTTTATTTCGTTTCAATGGGGCAGGCGGTTATATTTCACATTCACAAGATTGTTACGAAATAGCTTTTTGTAATTCGTGTAAATGCAACGAAACAGGAAATCTCTGATTGAAAAAATTAAACCGTAAAACCAGATAGGATATGCATTAAAAATGTAAAAAATCAAGAACGCAATAACCTAAAAATACATAACAAAGAACAACGTGAATGTACACATCAATCTTGAAAGTTTCAATATGAAATTTACTATACTGTTGTCTCAAACTCTAGTAGCGCCATCTGATCAGAGCTTTGCGCCGCCTTGTTTATTGGAATATATACAAATGTTAAGTTAACAATATAATATATAATAACTAAATATTAAAAGGAGTTGCGACATTGCGACCGGGGCGCCATCTGAATATATCATAATTTAAAATTAATTAAATATTACTTTTAATATTTAATAAGTATAAACATAATTCGAATAACCATCAACGAAATTTTACTTTAACACAAAGGTGAACAGAACAAGCGACCATATAATTTTTTATTTAATCGTTATTTTGATCGTAATATGCAAGAGATTTAAACTCGTGTGACAAAAAGTGAAGGTGAAGGTCAGAAACGCAAAATGATAATAAATGGCAATTCGTTGATTATCTGTGCTACGTAAATACACGTTAAGAACATATTAAAGAACTAATAGAATTAACAATCAAGAGGCACGTCTTATTAACCCGTTTTCTTTATTATAGTTTGACATTCTTAAGAATAAGAAATAGAAAACTGGAAATATGAATGCCGACGATTTAGATTGAGCGAATTTATTTCTTTAATAAAACTAGGTTTATCTTGACAAATCTTATACTAATATATAAAGCTGAAGAGTTTGTTTGTTTGTTTGTTTGATTGTTTGAACGGGCTAATCTCAAAAACTACTGGACCGATTTGAAAAATTC